>JAWUZG010000958.1:0-41544 GCA_036785705.1 Acanthornis magna | reverse complement strand
CCCCAAATGCCCCCAGACCCCCCCCAAGACCCCCAGACCCACCCAGGACCCCCCCCCCCAACTGCCCCGAAACACCTCCAAGCCCACCCAAACCTCTCCAAGACCCCCAAACCCCCCAAGACCCCCCCTCAAAACCCCCCAAACCCACCCAGAACCCCCCAAATCCCCCTGAGATCCCCCCCAACCCCCCCCAAATCCCCCCAAGACCCCAGACCCACCCTAAAATCCCCCCAAACACCCCCAAAACACACAGACCCACCAAGATGCCCTCCCCCAGACCCCCCCAAATCCCCCCCGAGACCCCCAAACCCACCCAAACCCCCCCAAGACCCCCCTGAGACCCCCAAATCCCCCCCAAGACTCCCCCAGCTTCCCCCAAACCCCCTCCAAACCCATCCAGGACCCACTCAAATCCCCCCAAAATCCCCTCCCAAGACCCCCAAACCCTCCAAACCCCCCCAAGACCCCCCCTGAGATCCCCAAACCCCCCCAAGACCCCCCCTGAGACCCCCAAACCCCCCAAACCCCCCCAAGACCCCCCTGAGGACCCCCAAACCCCCCCAAGACCCCCCTGAGACCCCCAAATCCCCCCCAAGACTCCCCCAGCTTCCCCCAAACCCCCTCCAAACCCACCCAGGACCCACTCAAATCCCCCCAAAATCCCCTCCCCAAGACCCCCAAACACCCCCCAAACCCCCCCAAGACCCCCCTGAGACCCCCAAACCCCTGCAAACCCCCCCAAGACCCCCAAACCCCCCGGCGCAGCCCCCCGCCCACCTTGCCCAGCTGCTCCTCGGTGTCGGTGTGCACTCCGAAGCGCGGCACGGGCAGGGGGCCGGGCTGGGGTCCGCGTGGGGGTCCGGGCTGGGCTCAGCCCCGGGGGGCAGCGGCCGAGCCCCCCCGGACCCCCCCGGGCCTGACCGCCGCCTCCGCTCCCGCTCGGGGGGGCTCGGGATCTCCACCTCAGGCTGTTTGTCTGGGGGGCACGGGGGGCTCAGGGGGGGGTTGGGGGCTTTGGGGGTCTCTGGGGGGCTCAGGATGGGCTTTGGGGGGGTTTGGGGGTCTCTAGGGAGGCTTTGGGGGATTCTGGGGGGCTCACAGGGGGGCTTTGGGGGGTTTGGGGGAGCTTTGAGGAGCTCTAGGGGGGCTTTTGGATCTCAGGGAGGCTCTGAGGGGCTCGGTGGGTCTCTGGGGGGGTCTCGAGGTGTTCAGAGGGGTCCCCAGGGGTCTCTAGAGACCCTCGGAGGGTCTCTGGGGTGTCCCCGAGGGTCTCGGGGTGTCCAGGGGGATCCCAGCATTTCTCTGGGTGTCCTGGGCTATTCCAAGGGGTCTCTGGGGGTCCCTAGGAGGGTCTCTGGGGGTCCCGGGGGTGTCCCCGGGGGGTCTCAGGCTGTCCTAGAGGTGTCCCGAGGGTCTCTGGGGGTCCCGGGGATGTCCCGGGGGGGTCTCAGGCTGTCCTAGAGGTGTCCCGAGGGTCTCTGGGGGTCCCGGGGATGTCCCGGGGGGGTCTCAGGCTGTCCCAGAGGTGTCCCGAGGGTCTCTGGGGGTCCCGGGGTGTCCGGGGGGTCTCGGGCTGTCCAGAGGTTGTCCCGAGGGTCTCTGGGGTCCCTGGGGGGTTTCAGGGTGTCCCGGGGAGGTCTCTGGGTGTCCCCAAACGTCCGAGGGAGGGTCTCAGGGTGTCCTTAGGAGGGTCTCTGGTGGTCCCGAGGGTGTTCCAAGGGTCTCTGGGTGTCTCTCAGGTGTCTGGAGGGTCTCTGGGGGGTCTCTGGGGGTCCCTAGGAGGGTCTCTGGTGGTCCTGGGGGGGTCTCAGGGGGTCTCGGATGTGTCCTGAGGGTCTCTGGTGATCCCGGGGCGATCTCAGGGGGTCTCTGGGTGGGTCTCAGGAGTGTCCCGAGGGTCTCAGGGGGTCCCTGGAGGGTCTCAGGGGGTCTCAGGAGTGTCCGAGGGTCTCAGGGGGTCCCTGGAGGGTCTCAGGGGGTCTCAGGAGTGTCCCGAGGGTCTCAGGGGGTCCCTGGAGGGTTTCAGGGGGTCTCAGGGGCTCTCAGGGTGTCCCCGGGGGGTTTCTGAGGTAGTCCCTGGGGTCTCAGGGTGTCCCGAGGGTCTCTGGGGGTCCCTGGAGGGTCTCAGGTGGTCTCTGGGGGGGGTCTCAGGGGGTCTCAGGGGTGTCCGAGGGTCTCTGGGGTGTCCCGAGGGTCTCTGGGGGTCCCTGGAGGGTTTCCCAAGGGTCTCTGAGGGTCTCAGGGTGTCCTGGAGTGTCCCGAGGGTCTCTGAGGGTCTCAGGGTGTCCCCCGGGGGGTTTCAGGGGGTCTCTGAGGTTCTCAGGGTGTCCCGGGGGTCCCTCAGGGGGTCTGGGGGTCTCACCCAGGAAGGTGCTGGCGATGTACTCGGACACTTGGTTCCCCGAGCGGCTCATCTCGGACAGCTGCGTCAGCTCCCGGTTCAGCATCCGCTTGAACTGCGGGGGGCAGCGGCTCAGGGACCCCCGGGACCCCCGGGACCCCCGGACCCTGCCCCGACACACCCGGGACCCCCGGGACCCTGCCCCGACACACCCGGGACCCCCGGGACCCTGCCCCGCCACACCCGGGACCCCCGCACAGCCCCGGGACCCTGCCCCGACACCACCCGGGACCCCCGGGACCCTGCCCCGCCACAACCCGAGACCCCCGGTCAGCCCCGCGGACCCTGCCCCGCCACACCCGGGACCCCCGGACCCTGCCCCGACACACCCGGGACCCCCGGACAGCCCCGGGACCCTGCCCCGACACACCCGGGACCCCCGGGACCCTGCCCCGACACACCCGGGACCCCCGCACAGCGCCGGGACCCCCCGGACAGCCCCGGGACCCTGCCCCGACACACCCGGGACCCCCGGGACCCTGCCCCGCCACACCCGGGACCCCCGGGACCCTGCCCCGACACAACCCGGGACCACCGGACAGCCCCCCAGACAGCCCCCCGGGACCCCCCGGACCCTGCCCCGACACACCCGGGACCCTGCCCCGACACACCCGGGACCCCCGCACAGCCCCGGGACCCCCCGGACAGCCCCGGGACCCTGCCCCGACACACCCGGGACCCCCGGACTCTGCCCCCGACACACCCGGGACCCCCGGACCCTGCCCCGACACACCCGGGACCCCCGGACTCTGCCCCGACACACCCGGGACCCCCGGACAGCCCCCCAGACAGCCCCCCGGGACCCCCCGGACCCTCCCGGACACCCCCCGGACACCCCTGAGCCTCCCGAGACCCCCCCGGCTTCCCCAGACCCTCCCCAGATTCCCTGGACACCCCCGGACACCCCCCACATCCCCCTGGACCCTCCCCACATTCCCCGGACACCCCCGGAACCCTCCCCGGACCCCCCCCAGACCCCCCAAGCCTCCCCAAATCTCCTCGGAGCCAAGAACCGCCCCCCCCAGAGGGATCCCAGCCTGGCCAGAGACCCCAGGGATGGCACTGGGATGGACTGGGATGGATGGGATGGACTGGGATGGAACTGGGATGAACTGGGATGGACTGGGATGGGAATAGGATGGAACTGGGATGGACTGGGATGGACTGGGATGAACTGGGATGGACTGGGATGGGAATAGGATGGACTGGGATGGGAAATAGGATGGAACTGGGATGAACTGGCATGACTGGGATGAACTGGGATGGACTGGACTGGGAATAGGATGGACTGGGGATGGAAATAGGATGGAACTGGAATGAACTGGGATGAACTGGGATGGAACTGGGATGGAACTGGGATGGAACTGGGATGAACTGGGATGGAACTGGGATGGAACTGGATGGACTGCGATGGACTGCGATGGACTGGGCCCAGCTGGTCCCCTCCTCTGGGACCCCCAGAGCTCCCCCCAAGGTCCCCGCGGCCCTGGGGTGGCACTGGGGGGGCACTAGGGTGGCACTGGTCACACTGGGATGGCACTGGCGTGGCACTGGTGACACTGGGGTGGCACTGGTGGACCCCAGACCCCCCCCCCCCCCATCTCCCCCCCCACTGCCCCCTCCCCAATTTGGGCCTGGGGCGGAGCATCCTCTGCATCCCTCCCCCCAGCCAATCAGGATCCTCCCTCCCGTCTCCATGACAACCGCCGGCTCCATGGCAACCGCCCCATGGGGGGGGGGGTTTAACCCCTCCTGTCCCGCGGGGGGGGGAACCCTCAGCCCCTTCCCCTTCCGGAGACCCCTCCCCAAATTCCGCTCACGTCACGAGTTCGCTCAGGCTCCGCCCCACCCCGGCCCCAAATTAAGAGGGAAAAGCCCCCCCGGGCCCCCCCAAACCACAACAAAACCCTCAAATGGGGGGGGGCGGAAGACCCCCCAGCCCCTCCCTCACTAAAAACCTCAAAACGACCCCCCCCCAAACTGCGGGGGGGGGGCACTTTTTGGGCGGGGGGGGCCATGCAGGGAGGGGGGAGGGGGGAGGGGTGGTCCCCATGACATTGAGAGGGGGGAGGGGAGGTCAGACGTGCCCCCCCCGTGCCCCCCCCCCGGCCCGGCGCCCCCCCCCCGGGCCCTTACCTGGTCCCACCACCCCACGAGCCAGGGCTTGGCGCAGGTCTCGCAGAAAAAATCCACCAAGGGCATTTTGGGGCCGCGAATTTGGGGCGGGGGGCGCAGGACCCCCACACCCCCCCCCGGCCCTGATGGAGACCCCGCTGTCCTTACTGCCCCGGGGGGGGCCCCCCCGGTGCGCCCCCTACCCCCGCTCAAGGCCCGGGGGGGGCCCTAGGCATGGTGGAAGTTTTGGGGTGGGGGTGGGGGGGGAGCGGGCCCCCCCCCCCGCGTTGGGAGGGCACCGCCAGCCCCCCCGGGCCCCCCCCCGCGTTGGAGCACACGGGGGGGGTCACTCACATCGCCCCCACCCCTCTGTTTTGGGGTGGAGAGTGAAGCCCACCCCCCCCCCCGGGGGTCTTGAACCCCCCCCGGGGGTCCTGAGCCCCCCCGGGATGGTGGGGGGGGTCAGTGGGTGCCCATGGGGGGGGGGAGGGAGGTGGGGGGGGCACAAGGACGCGGAGATGGGGGGGAATGAGGGGTCCGGGGGGGTCCGGGGGGGGTCTAGGGGGGTCCGGGGGCTCTGGGGGGGTCTGGGGGGGTCCGGGGGGGTCCGGGTGTTGTGGGGGGGTCCGGGAGGGGTCCGGGGGGGCCCTGGGGGCGCAGGGAGGGGATGCGGGTGGGGGAGGGGGGGCGGTCAGGGATGCAGAAGGACGCGGAGGGTGCGGGGGGGGGGCGCGCGGGGGGTCCCGGTGGGTTTTTGGGGTCTCCGGGGGGGTCCGGTCGGGGCTGCGGAGGCCGCGGAGCGCCGGTCCGGGGGGGGGCGGGGGCCGGGGGGGGGTCAGACGCCTGCGCGAGGCTTGGCTCCGCCCCCTCCCCGCCCCCTCCCCACGGTCACGGTCACGGTCACGGGCGCCGCCGCAGCGCCGGGGGGGACACCGGGGGGGGGGGACACCCCAAAAAGGGGGGAGAGACCCCCCAGGGACACCCCCCGGAAGGGTTGGGGACCCCCAGAAGGGTTAGGACCCCCAAAAAAAGGGCTAGGGACCCCCAAAAGTGTCAAGGACATCCAAAAGCATCGGGGTCTCTTCAGACTCCCCAAAAAAGGGTCAGGGACCCCAAAAAAAGGGTCAGGGACCCCAAAAAGGGTCAGGGACCCCCAAGGGATGCCCCAAAAGTGTCCCCCAGATCCCCTAAAGGGGTCAGGGACCCCACTGGGGTGGGGGTCCCTCCCTGGGGGGCACATGGGGGGTGACACAGGACACAGTCCTGCAGCACAGCCACCGTCACTGGTGACAGCCCAGCACAGTCACCAGTGCCACCAGTGCCACCAGTGTGACCAACACAGCCACCAGTGCCACCAGTGCCACCAGTGTGACTAACAACACAGCCACCAGTGCCACCAGTGCCACCAGTGTGACTAACAACACAGCCACCAGTGCCACCAGTGTGACCAACAATCCAACACAGTCACCAGTGCCACCAGTGCCACCATTGTCACCAACACAGCCACCAGTGTCACCAGTGCCACATTGTCACCAACAACACACCACCAGTGTGACCAGTGCCACCAGTGTGACCAACAACCCAACACAGCCACCAGTGCCACCAGTGCCACCAGTGTCACCAACACAGCCACCAGTGCCACCAGTGTGACCAACAACCCAACACAGTCACCAGTGCCACCAGTGCCACCATTGTCATCAACACAGCCACCAGTGCCACCAGTGCCACCAGTGTGACCAACACAGCCACCAGTGCCACAGTGCCACCATTGTCACCAACACAGCCACCAGTGCCACCAGTGCCACCAGTGTGACCAACACAGTCACCAGTGCCACCAGTGTGACCAACACAGTCACCAGGGCCACCATTGTCACCAACCACAGTCACCAGTGCCACCAGTGCCACCATTGTCACCAACACAGCCACCAGTGCCACCAGTGCCACCATTGTCACCAACACAGTCACCAGTGCCACCAGTGCCACCATTGTCACCAACACAGCCACCAGTGTCACCAGTGTGACCAACAACCCAACACAGCCACCAGTGCCACCAGTGCCACTACTGTCACAAACACAGTCACCAGTGTCACCAGTGCCACCATTGTCACCAACACAGCCACCAGTGCCACCCAGTGCCACCAGTGTGACCAACAACACAGCCACCAGTGTCACCAGTGTCACCATTGTCACCAGCGTCACCAGTGTCACCATTGTCACCGGCATCACCAGTGTCACCAACACTCTGACACAGCCACCACTATCACCAGTGTCACCAGTGTCACCAACACAGTCACCAGTGTCACCAGTGCCACCCAGTGTGACCAACAACCCAACACAGCCACCAGTGTCACCATTGTCACCAACACCAGCCACCAGTGCCACCAGTGTGACCAACCCAACACAGTCACCAGTGCCACCAGTGCCACCATTGTCACCGGCGTCACCAGTATCACCAACCCAACATAGCCACCAGTGTCACCAGTGTCACCAGTGCCACCAGTGTGACCAACAACACAGCCACCAGCGTCACCAGTGTCACCATTGTCACCAGCGTCACCAGTGTCACCATTGTCACCGGCATCACCAGTGTCACCAACACTCTGACACAGCCACCACTATCACCAGTGTCACCAGTGTCACCAGTATCACCAACCCAACATAGCCACCAGTGCTACCAGTGCCACCAGTGCCACCAGCACCCTGACACAGCTACAGCCACCAGTGTCATCACTGCCACCAGTGCCACCAGTGCCACCAGTGCCACCAATACCTCGACACAGCCACAGCCATCAGTGTCACCAGTGCCACCAATACCCCGACACAGCCACAGCCATCAGTGTCACCAGTGCCACCAACACCCCGACACAGCCACTGCCACCAACGCCCACTGCTCGATGACACCGCTGATCCCGCTGGGCCCAGGACCCCCCAGAGTCCCTTGTCACCATGCCAGGCCCTGTCCCCGTGTCCCCCGCTGTCCCCCACTGTCCCCCGGTGTCCCCCGGTGTCCCCCGTGTCCCCACCTTGTTGGAGGCCATCTCGCTGACCGCCCGGTGGGTCTGGAGGCTCTCCAGCTGCTCCAGGCACCAGTCCAGCTCCTCCAGCGTCTCCCGCGCCAGCTGCTGGGACGTCTCCTCTGGGGACAGGGGACAGCGAGGGGACCCCGAGGACGGGGGGGTGTGGGGCTGCCCCTCTGCTGCGGGACCCCTCCGGTTTTTGGGGGGTAAGGACGGCCGCCATTGCCGTGCCTCAGTTTCCCCGGCAGGACCGTCCGGACCCTCCCCAAAATCCCAAATTCCTCCCCTGACCCCCCCCGGGCCTTACCTGAGAGTGTGGCTTTGCACAGGGGGGGCTGGGAGCCCATGGGTGACCGCCTGGGGGGGGGGGCAGGGGGGTCAGGGCTGCCGGGACCCCCCCAAATTGGGGAGGGGAGGTCAAGGTCAAAGGTCAAGGTCACCCACCTGCTGCCCGGGGGGGTCGTGACTTTGGTCAGGATGGAGAAGTTGCTGCGGACGCTGCGGAGACTGGCCAGGACCTGGGGGGGGATGGGGGGGGTCAGGGGGGCATTGGGGTGGGGGGGACAGACCCCTGAGACCCCCCAGGACCCCCCGAGACCCCCCCAGGACCCCCCAAGGCTCCCCAGGACCCCCCACCCTACCTGGGCAAAGGGGGTGACGATCAGGTCCTCGGCGTGGCTGGAAGAGAAATTGGGGGGGGGGGGTCAGGCAGAGCACCTGGACCTCCCCGGGACCACCCCCCCCAATTCTGGGGGTCTCACAGAGGCGTGGGGGGGGTCTGAGGGGATTTTGGGGAAGGGGGAGGGATATTGGGGGCTCTCCAGATTTTGGGGAGGGGTCTTAGGGGTTTTGGGGTGACACCAGGAGGTGTCAGGGGGATTCTGGAGGATTCCGGGGGGGCTCGGGGGGAGTGCTAAGGGACATTTTGGGGTCCTGGGGGGTCCTGGAGGGTCCTGGAGGGTCTTGGGGTGCCTGGGGGGAGGGTCCATGCCTCGCTGGCAATGGAGGAGGTGAGGGAGATGCTCTCGGGGGGTCCCAGAGGGGCTGGGGGAGCCAATCCTGGGGTGTTTGGGGGATTTTGGGGGGTCCAGGGGATTTTGGGGTCCGGGGGGTCGGGACTCACACCTCGCTGGTGATGGAGGAGTTGCGGGAGATGCTCTTGGGGGATCTGGGGGAGGGTCCCGGGGTTGTTTGGGGGATTTTGGATGGGGATTTGGGATTTCGGGGTCCCGGGATGGATTTTGGGGGGTCAGAGCAGATTTTAGGGGCCCGGGGGGTCGGCACTCACGCGTCGTTGGTGATGGAGGAGTTGTGGGAGATGCTCTTGGGGAATCGGGGGGGGGGTCCCTGGTTGTTTGGGAGCCTGGGGGGGGATTTCGGGGTCCCGGGATGGATTTTGGGGGGTCAGAGCAGATTTTAGGGGCCCGGGGGCTCGGCACTCACGCATCGCTGGCGATGGAGGAGTTGCGGGAGATGCTCTTGGGGGACGCATCGAAGTCGCTGTCGGAGCGGTAGAGGAAGGACTCGCGGCGCTGAGCTGGGGGGGCCCCGGCCAGGAGCCCCCGGCCCGGGCTAGCCTGGGGGTCCGGGGGGCTGTGCCCCCCCCACGGGGCCATTCTCCACCTCCGAGCTGGGGAGACACAGAGAGACGCCGTGTCCCAAACCGGGACCCCCCTCACCCCGAGTTCAGCCCCCCCAGAAACCCCCCAATCCCAGGAGGCCCCCCCCCAAAAACAGAGCCCCCAGCAGTGGGGACCCCCGTGACCCCCCAAACCTGCCCCCCCAGCCCACGTGTCCCCAGCTGTGCCCCCCCCAAGTCACAACCGGTCCCCCCCCGAGTTCTGGGACCCCCGGTGTGGGGTGAGGACCCCCGTGGGGTGCAGGGGGGTCCCGGTTTGCCCCCCCCGCCCCCCACCCCGCACTTCCCCATCGATGGCGGAAGAAACGTGGGCGTGTCCCCCCCCACCCCGCCGTTTTTGGGGGTCCCCCCTCAGCCGGGGGGCGTCCAAAACGCCGCTGGTTTGGGGGGGGGGGGCTCACAAAGGGACACCCCCCCCCCTTTAAACCCAGCCGGGGGGTCACCACTGTCCCCCTCCCCCCAAACCGGGGGAGGGTCGTGCCCCACCGCAGTGGGGTGGGGGGTCCTGCCCCCCTCCCGGGTGTGGGGAGGGTCCGTGCCCCGCTCCCACCATGGCGGCGGCGGGGGGGGGGGTTATCCCCCTCCCCAAATTGGGGGGGGTGGTGCCCTGCGCCCCCCCGGCCCACTCTCGGGGGGCTCGCCCTGTCCCCCCTTACCTGAGCACCCCCTGCTCGTCCCGGGGTGGGGGTCCCCCGCCGCCGCCCCCGGGGGGCCCCCCGGCTCCATGGGGGGGCTCAGGGGGTGGTCCCGGCCCGGGCCCCCCTCCTTCCCCTCCCTGCTTCCTCTCCCGGGCCGTGCTGGGACCGGTGGCGGGGGGGGGGCCCCACTTCCTCCCAGAGCCCCCCAGCACCGGGGGGGGGGGGGGGCAGGGGTGCTCGGGGGGGCTCTGGGGGGGTCTCTGGCCCCATGGAGGAGCCCCAATCCTGAGGCTATGGGGGTCCCCGGCCTCGTTCCTGGGGGTGTTCCTGGGGTGCAGCCCCGCCCCCGGGGTGCCGGGGGGAGCCGGGGGGGGGCCGCGTGGGGGTGGGGGGGGGTGAGTCACCGCCGCAAATTTAGCAACGGGCTCCGGAAGAAAAAAGGGCTTTTTGGAATTTTAGCGGGATTGATTCCCTGCCTCGGCAGCCGCAGGAGGCGGCCGGGCCTGGAGCCACAGGGATGGGGACCCGGGGGTGACATCTGAGTCATCCCGAGTGGCGTCCCCGCTTTGGGGTCCGCGCAGGCAGAGTCGGGGGTCCGGCCCCCCAGGATTGAGGGGCAGAGGTGGTGGGATGTGGGATTATTCCCGATGGATCCGAGGTGTCCGTGCCCCCGGGATGGGACAGGGACAGGGACAGGGACAGGGACAGGGACAGGGACAGGGGACAGGGGTGAGGATGAGGATGCGAGTGGGAAGATGGGATGAAGATGAGGACAAGGAGGAGATGGGGGAGAGGGATGGGGACAGGGTGGGATGGGGACGGGGGCGGGAAGAGGCCGGGGAAGAGGGCGGAGGTGGGATCGGGAAGGAGGTGGGATGAGGACGAGGAAGGGACAGAAACGGGGACGGAATGAGGACGGCGAGAGGGACGGGATGGACAGGAGGAAGAGCAGGACACCGGGAAGGACACAGGGATCGCGATATAGCCCCGGGTCCGGCACGGCGGGACCCCCTCCCAGCACCACCCCACCCCCGAACCACGCGGGGCCACCCCATGCCATCCCACCCCATCGGGTGCCAGCCGCGCCAGCCCCGGGGGCGGCGGGAAGGGCGTCCCTGCTATTCCTGGTAGCTGGATTTCCTTCCCAGCCCACCGGGATCTGCTCCGGCAGCCGGAGACAACCGTGAATCATTTTTAATGGCCACAGGTGACTCATCCCCCTCGGAAAAGATTCCGACACATCACAAATGCCGAGGGGCTGCGACGCCGCCATCACCGCGGGGTCGGCGGCCGTGGGAATTATTAATACCCGCGGGGAAAGGGATTGGAGCGGGAGGAATTCGTTAGGGCTGCGGGAAACCGGGAGCGGCCCTGGGAGCCGGGAAGAGCCTCCGGGAGCCGGCGGCAGCTGGCTGGATCCCGGTAGGGCCGAGATCCCACTCGGGATCTCACCTGCCCTCGGCTCCGGTTCACTAATTGCCCCGGGACGGGAAAAATCCGGCGGCCGGGGTGGAGCCGGGAGGCTCCCGGTTGAGCCACAACGGTGCCGGGATAACGGGGCGGGGGTCACAGGGCAGCGCGGGTTGGGGTCCCGCGTCCCAATCCCGAGTTTGGGGGGCTCAGGGGGGTTCACCGCGGGGCATTCCGGCCCTGTCGCTCCCCCATCGCCCTCTCCAGCTGCTTGCCATCTATGGGGAAGGGAGGAAGAGGAGGAGGAGGAAGGAAATCACCCCCCGCTTCCCGAATCCCGACCATCTGCCGAGCCTCCTGTGCATAAATTAACGCCCCTAATGAAGCCCGAGCCGCCGGAAGGACGCGGAGCACACGGCACATGGCGGCGCATCCCCAAGTTGTTTTCCCGAAAAAAAAAAACTTCCCAGCCGGGAACGGGAAGAGCCAGCACCGGGGCCAGATGGATCCTGGGGGGGCCGCATCATCCCCACCCCCCCCCCCGCCGCCAATCCCCGGGGTCCCGGCAGCTCCCGGTCCCGGCCTCGGGATCCCGAGGGTCCCACCGGGGGAGTGGGATCGCCCCGGGAGAGGTGACACCCCGAAAGAGAGGGGGTGGCATGGGGGTCCCCTCGCTCAGGTCCCGGGGGGGGGGGCTGGATACCCCCCAGTGCCATCCCCGCTACTGGGAGGATGCTGGGGAGGGTTCCAGCTCCAGTACTGGTACTGGGATAATGCTGGGGGTTGCCAGTATGGGCACTGGGATGAGGATGGGGGGCTCCCAGCACTGGGATAATGTTGGGGAAGGGGTCCCAGTACCCGTACTGGGATAATGGGGGGCTCCCAGTACCAGGACCGGGATAAGGATGGGGGCTCCCAGTACCGGCACTGGGATAAAGATGGAGGGCTCCCAGTACCGGCACTGGGATAAGAATGGGGGGCTCCCAGTACCGGTACTGGGATAATGTTTGGGGGCTCCCAGTAACGGGATAAGGATGGGGGGCTCCCAGTACCGGCACTGGGATAATGGGGGGCTCCCAGTACCGGCACTGGGATAATGGGGGGCTCCCAGCACTGGGATAATATTGGGGAGGGGGTCCCACCTCTGATCCCGGTACCGGGAGGATACTGGGGGGGGGTCCCGCCGCCAATCCCGGTCTCAAGAGGACGCTGAGAGGCTCCGGGGACAGCCCCACCTCCAGTCCCGGTCCCGGGGGGCGTCTCGCCGCCGTCACCTACCGCTTGCCGGTGCCGGGGGTCCCGTGGAGGGAGGAGGGCCAGGACATGCGGGCGCTGCGCAGCCCGGGGCGGTCCCCGGTGTCCACGGCATCCGCCCGCTCCATGGGCCGGGGCCGGTGCCGGTCGGTGTCGGAGAAGCCGCGGTGGCGGATGCGGATCGGGGTGCGGGGCTGGCGCCAGAGGTGCTGCGGGGGGCGCAGGGAGCCCGGACCCTCCCGGGGCACCGGCAGCGACAGCGACAGGCTCTTCCTGGAGCCCGGCACCGGCTCCATCATCGCCGGCACCGGGGGGAACCGGGGACCCGGAATGCTGCCGGGGCCGGGACCGCAGCCGCCCCCGGTGCCGGAGGCGCTCCCGGTAACGGTGACGGTACCGGAGCGGGTCCCGGAGCCCCTCCCGGTACCGGAGCTCCTCCCGGTGCCGGTTCCGGGGTCCCTCCTTAGCGATCCGCGGTACCGGCAGCGGCTCCTCCCGGCCCCGGGCTCCGCATGGCCCCGCGCAACCGGTTGGAACGGCCCGGGAAAAGAACCTCCCGGTGCCGCCGGTGCCGCTGCCGGTGCCGCTGCCGGTGCCGCCTCCGCGCCCGGCTCGGCGCCTCCCCCCGCCCCGGGACCTCCCCCGCCCCCGGAACGGCTCCGCCCCGGGACCCCGTGGACCCCCCCACGCAGTCACGGTGCCGCGGTTCCCCCGCCCCGTTAACCGGGGATCCCTCCCCCGCTGTTCCCGGAACGGGGATCCCGGATCTTCCCCCCCCCACCCCCGATTCCCCCCCTCGCGGAGGGATTCCCCCCCCAATATCTCCCCACGGCGAGGACAGCCCCCCCAATTCCCCCTTCATGGGGATCGCCCTCCTCGGGGTATCCCCCCCGGTGGTGCCCCCCCGATTTGGGGTTCCCCCTCCCCGCCGAGGGGGTCCCCCCCTCCTGCCCCCCCACTACCCAAACTGGGGGGGGTGGGGGGGCACAGGGAACCCCCAGAGCAGCGCCGGGACCCCACTGCAGATTTGGGGGAGATCCCCCTTGCACGGCGCCGCAGGGACCCCCGGAACCCCCAGGGTTGGGGGAGCGGGGTGGGGGTCCCCCCATGCACTGACCCCCGGGGTGGGGGATCGGGGTGGGGGTCCCCCCATGCACTGACCCCCGGGGTGGGGGATCAGGGCGGGGGTCCCCCCATGCACAGACCCCCAGGGTTGGGGGATCGGGGTGGGGGTCCCCCCATGCACTGACCCCCGGGGTGGGGGAGTGTCCCCCCCATTCCCACGGCACTGCAGAGCCCCCGGCGGGGGTCACCCCCTTCTGCCTCCGCCCCAAACGCTGTGGGGACGCTGTGGGATCACCCGCGGAGGCACCAACCCCACCCTGGACATTGTCCAGGAATGTCCCCGCTGAGGACAATGTCCCCATGCCAGGCCACGTCCTGGCACTGTCCCCACCCGGGGCCATGTCCCCATCCCCATCCCCACCCCACCGGGTCCCCCACGCGGGGACGCCCCCCAGCACTATCCAGGGGTCCTCCGAATCCCCCTGGATTCGCACCGGGACCCCCGCGGCACCCCCGCTGCCGGCAGCCCCCAGAGGCCGCGACCCCCCGTGTGTCCCCCCCGTACCTGGGGGGCCCGGGTTGGGCGAGCAGGGGCAGCGTGGTGGGGCGCGGGGGGTCGGGGGGCTCCGGGGGCTTCCAGGGGGGCACCTGGAGGGTGGCGGAGAGGCGGCGGCGCCCGCGGCGCAGGTCGGCACCCGGCATGGCCGGGGGGGGCTGCGAGGGGGGCACGGGGCGAGTCAGAAGGGTGGGAGGGGGCGCGGAACGGCACGGCAGGGCACGGAATGGAACGGCACGGCACGGCAGGGCATGGAACGGAACGGAACGGCACGGCAGGGCATGGAACGGAACGGAACGGCACGGCAGGGCATGGAACGGCACGGCACGGCAGGGCATGGAACGGAACGGCACGGAACGGAACGGCACGGCACGGCATGGAACGGCACGGCACGGAACCGCACGGCACGGCAGGGCACGGAATGGAACGGCACGGCACGGCCGGGGAGCCTCTCACCGTATGGCACAGCAGGGAATGGCACGGCATGGCACGGCCAGGGAGCCTCCCACCGCCTGGCACGGCACGGCACGGCACAGCTTGGCAAGCGAGCGTCACGCCAGAGCGTGGCACGGCACGGCACGGCACCGCCGGGGACCCTCCCCACCGGGACCCACCCCCGGCGCCCCTCACCTGCTGCTCGGGCCCGGCCACGCTGCTCCGGTGGCTCCTCATGTGGGGTGCCAGGGCTCGGGGCACGGGAGCCGTGCGGGGCGACCCCGCAATGTCCCGGGGGGCTGCGGGACCTGCGGGGGAGAGATGAGGGTGAGCGGGGAGACCCCCGGTACCCCCCCGGTACCCTCCCGGTACCCTCCCGGTACCCTCCCGGTAGCCCGCGGCTGCCCCGGGCTGAGCCCCGACGCGCTCGGTCCAGCTCCCGGTGGGCACGGAGCACCCCGACAGCCCCGCTCGCCACCCCGGGGACCCTCTGGCTCCTCCCGGTACGGGTTGCCAAGGAAACCGCGGCATCACATCCCGTGGGATCGCCGGCCGCGGCATCACCGGCAGCGCTCCCGGCACCGGAATCCTCCCCGCGGTACCGGCAGCATTCCCGCAACCCGCGGACCCGCAGCTCCCGGGCCCGGAGCCCTCGTTCCCGCATCCCGGAGCCCCCCGCGGCCGCTGCCGCACTCCGGTCCCGGCCATCTCACGGTACCGGATTCCACCGGGGCAGCACCGGGACCCGGGGGGCTCTGGCCGCGGCAGGGACGGGAGGAAGAGACCGCCCACTCCCGTCCCCCTTCCCGTACCCGGCCGCCTCCCGGTGCCGCGGCGCTCCCCGCCATCCTCCCTCCCGCCTTTGTCTCCGGCGGGAGCGGCCCCGGTGACAGCGGCGGAAACGCGGCGGGGGCGGCTCCTTCCACCCACCCCCGCACCGGCCCCGGCCCCGGCCCCGGCCCCGCGCGGGCTCTGTTCCCGGTGCCGCTCCCACTCCCGGTGCCGTTCCCTTTCCCGTTCTCGCTCCCGTACCTGGCCGCCTTCCGGTGCCGCGGCACTCCCCGGCATCGTCCCGCCTTTGTCTCCGGCGGGAGCGGCCCCGGTGGCGGCGGCAGCGCTCGGTGACAGCGGCGGAAACGCGGCGGGGGCGGCTCCTCCCACCCCCGCACCGGCCACGGCCCCCCGTGTCCCCCCCCCCGTGTCCCTGGTGTCCCCCGGGACTGTCCCCTGCCCTGGATCCCCGCGCATTCCAGCCGTGTCCCGGTGCCACCGTGTCCCTCTGTCCCCGTGTCCCTCTGTCCCTCTCAAACCTCCAGGATGGACAAAGGGGTTCTCCCCTCAATCGAAACCTCTGAAATAACAAAAAAAACCACGCTTTTACCGCAATTCAAATCCCTCAAAGGATGGGGAAAGGGGAATTTCTCTTCAATTTAAACCCTGAAAATGGTGAAAATGGAGGATCCCGCCTCAGTTTAACTGCACAAAATGCTTCCCATACCGATCAATGGTTTTCCCTCAAGGAACACAGGTTTTGAGGCTTTTTGACACATTTCTCCCCCGTGAAGGTCCCTTAAAATGGAGGGTCCTCCTCAACGGAACTTCTAAAATGGCCCGTAAATAGGCTTCTCTCAATTTAAACCCTTAAAAATGAGGGGAAACAGGGATTCCTCCTCATTTTAACCCTTAAGATGATGGAAATGGGGGGTTGCCCTCATTTCAAACGCACAAAAAGCCATCATAACGGTTCTCCCCTTCCATTTAAACCCGAAAATAACGGAAAATGGGCATTCCCCGTCGAGGGACGCCCCTGAAATAACGGGAAAGGTGGGATTTCCTTAAACTGAGACACCGAAAATCGTAGGGGAAGTGGGGCGGGGGGGTCCTGGGAGGGATCTCTCCCCCCAACCCTCTCCGTGCCCGCCTCAAATCCTCTCCCAGGACCCCCAAACCCCTCCGTGGCCCCCAAATCCTCCCTCCAAATCTCTCCGTGCCCCTCTTGCCCCTCCCCGGGGGTCCCTCTGCCCCCGCGCTTTACGGCAGTGTGGCCAGCGCGGCGGCGGCACTACTTTACGGCAGTGTGGCGGGCTCGGAGCTGCTGCTGCGGTGGTGGCGCTGCTTTACGGCAGTGTGGCGGCCACAACGGGGCGGTGGCGGCACTGCTTTACGGCAGTGTGGCGAGCTGGGAGCTGCTGCGGCGGCTGCAGCGCTGTACGCAAATCTACCCAGCACGCCCCAAAACTCTTTAATCGCCCTTTAACCCCACCCCGTAGAGCCCTCAAACCCGTGGCAGCATCCCCTAGAATGCAATGAACACCCTCAAAACACAAACACCCAAAAAAATCGTGTCTAGCAATCCCAAAACCACATATCAGTGCGTCCCAGAGTCCCAGTCATATCCAAGTCCCTCACCAGTGCCCAGTTCCTCACCAGTGCATCCCAATGACCCCGGAAAAAAGGAAGCTTTTGAGGAGAAAAGAGGTTTAAATGGAGAGAAAAAAACTTACTTTTCTGTTGTTGCCTGCATGAGGGAAAAATGCCAGGAAAGTTGAGAGGGAAAGGATGGGAAATGTGAGGGGGAAAGGGCTGGAGACGTGAGGGGGAAAGGGCTGGAGATGTGAGGGAAAAAAGAGCGGGAAACGTGAGGGGAAAAAGGTGAGAAACGTGAGGGGAAAAGGTGAGAAACGTGAGGGGGAAAAGAGTGGGAAACGTGAGGGGAAAAAGGTGAGAAACGTGAGGGGAAAAGGCAAGGAAACGTGAGGGGAAAAAGAGCTGAAAACGTGAGGGGAAAAAGAGCTGAAAACGTGAGGGGGAAAAGAGCTGAAAACGTGAGGGGGAAAAGAGCTGAAAACGTGAGGGGGAAAAGAGCGGGAAACGTGAGGGGGAAAAAGAGCAGGAAACGTGAGGGGAAAAAGAGCAGGAAATGTGAGGGGAAAAGAGCGGGAAACGTGAGGGGAAAAGGTGAGAAACGTGAGGGGAAAAAGAGCAGGAAACGTGAGGGGAAAAAGAGCAGGAAACGTGAGGGGAAAAAGAGCAGGAAACGTGAGGGGAAAAAGAGCAGGAAACGTGAGGGGAAAAAGAGCAGGAAACGTGAGGGGAAAAGAGCGGAAACGTGAGGGGAAAAGGTGAGAAACGTGAGGGGAAAAAGGTGAGAAATGTGAGGGGAAAAAGAGCAGGAAATGTGAGGGGAAAAAGAG
This sequence comes from Acanthornis magna, assembly GCA_036785705.1. NCBI lineage: Eukaryota > Metazoa > Chordata > Aves > Passeriformes > Acanthizidae > Acanthornis > Acanthornis magna. The sequence continues at coordinate 23,820 of JAWUZG010000958.1, read as the reverse complement.
TGGCAAACGTGAGGGGAAAAAGGTGAGAAATGTGAGGGGAAAAAGAGCAGGAAATGTGAGGGGAAAAAGAGTGGCAAACGTGAGGGGAAAAAGGTGAGAAATGTGAGGGGAAAAGAGTGGGAAACGTGAGGGGAAAAAGAGCAGGAAACGTGAGGGGAAAAAGAGCAGGAAACGTGAGGGGAAAAAGAGCAGGAAACGTGAGGGGAAAAGGTGAGAAACGTGAGGGGAAAAAGGTGAGAAATGTGAGGGGAAAAAGAGTGGGAAACGTGAGGGGAAAAAGAGCAGGAAACGTGAGGGGGAAAAGAGCAGGATATGTGAGGGGAAAAGAGCGGGAAACGTGAGGGGAAAAGGGAGGGAAACGTGAGGGGAAAAAGGTGAGAAACGTGAGGGGGAAAAGGTGAGAAACGTGAGGGGAAAAAGGTGAGAAATGTGAGGGGAAAAAGAGCAGGAAATGTGAGGGGAAAAAGAGCGGCAAACGTGAGGGGAAAAGGGAGGGAAATGTGAGGGGAAAAAGGTGAGAAACGTGAGGGGAAAAAGAGCACGAAATGTGAGGAGAGAAAATGGCCGAGGGTCCCTCAGCCATCCAGTCCACGACAGGTACGTCCTCCCTGCCAAATACATACCAAATTCCAACTTTTTAATTTTTTTATTGATTTTTCCATGAAAAATACAAAGAGTCGAGTCCGGGGGTGGGGGCCGGGGGGTCCCGGTCCCCTCCGGGGGTCCCGCAGTGCCACAGGGAGTCCCTGGGCATGTTTTGTCCCCGCGTTGGGCCCCCCAAAAATGGGCCGGGGCTGAGGTGGGGACCCCTTATTGCTACTGAATTGGGGGTCCCCTGGCCCCCCCCTCAAATTCCAGGGCTGGATCCCTGGAAGAAGGGGTGGGGGGGTCAGAGTTTGGGGGGGTGATGGCGGATCTGGACACGGGGGTCGCTCCTAAATATTTATATTAATAATAATTAAAACTACAAGAAGCTTCACACAGGCACGACACAAAAAAACCAAGAGCCAGGATGGGTTTGGGGAAGGGTCTGGGGGAAAATAGAGGGTCCTGGGGAGTACCAGGATTGGGGAAAACCAGGGAAGAATAGGAAATAAATTGGAAATAAACCACTGAAAAGCGAGAAATTATCCCGACGGCTAAGGGAAAATAAATAAGAATCGCAATAATAATAATAACAATAACAACATCAATAATAATTAATAATAAGAATAATTAAGAATAATTAAGAATAATAACAATGATAAGGAGGACAGGGGAACTCAGGGTTGGGGCTTTTGAGGTGGGGTTCCGCCCTTTTATTTGGACAGGAGGCTGCAAGTGGCCGAACTCCAGCAAGTGGAGTAATTTGGGGCAAAAAATGCCCGTTTTGGAGAATTTGGGGAGGGCGGGAAGGGAAGTGAGACAAGCCACATCCCCTCCCTCCCAATTTTGGGGGTACCAGAGGAATCCCTGGAGTTCTAGTGCCATTGACCCCCAAAACTTGCCTTGATCACATTTAGGGGTCACAAGCTGCTTCCAAGGAACTTGGGGAGCACAAAACACAGTCTCACCCCCTCTGGAAAGGTGATTTTGGGGACTTTTGGGGATATTTGTAATATTCTGCTATAAAAATAGATGGATTTGGGTCTGCGGCTCCCGAGGAGTCACCGCTCCCTGCGTCTGTCACGCTCCTCCTCACCTGATAACAGGTAACAGGTCTAATTAAACGTGATTAATCCTTAGTTTTGTTCTTTCTCCCCAAAAATTCCTCCTCCCCCTCCCCCAAAAAATTAAGGAAAAACATGGAAAGAAGGAGAGAGCAAGCAGACGCCCCCCCCGCCCCCTCCCCGGAGCCCTGGAGTGGAGGGAAGGGGGGGCACAGCCCCCACCTGGACACACCTGGATCAGGTAAGGGGGGGACACCGCTCCAGGTGGTCCGGCCACTGCCAGAGTGGTGGGGTTTGGGGTACCTGGGGGGGGGTCCCAGGTGTGTCCACAGTGTCCTGGGGGGTCTCCAGGCTTTCCAGGGCCCCTCCCACTGCCCTGGAGCACCTGGAGGAGTCCTCAGGATGTCCATCGGGGACAGGTGAGGGCGTCCAGGTGTCCAGGCTGTGCGTCAGGTGTCCCCACGGTGTCCTCGGTGGCCATGGAGGGGTCTCCGAGGTCTCCATGGTGTCCGTGGTGCTCATGGGGTGTCCCCGTGGTCTCCGAGGTCTCCAGGTGGGTTTCTCCGTGGTCTCCATGTTGCCCACGAAGGAGGTCCCCAAGGTGTCCAGGTGGGTTTCTCCATCCTGGAGACCCAGGATGTCCTTGGTGTCCACGGAGAGGAGGCCCAGGACCTAAGGTTGGGTTTCTCCATGGTCTCCATGGTGCTCATGGGGGGCCCCTGAGGTCTCCAGGTCTTCGTGTGGGTTTCTCCGTGGTGTCCACGGAGGGGTCCTTGAGGTCTCCAGGGTGTGTGTGGTGCTCATGGGGGTCCCCGAGGTCTCCAGCTGAGTTTCTCCATGGTCTCCACGGTGCTCATGGGGGTCCCTGAAGGTCCCCAAGGTCTCCAGTTGGCTTTCTCCATGGCTTCCATGGCGCCCATGGAGGGAGGGGTCCCCAAGACCTCCAGCTGAGTTTCTCCACGGGGGTCCCGACGGCGGTGACAGGAGACCCCACAGCCGCTCGGCGGCCCCCACGGGGGACGAGCCTCAGGCCTTGTGCTGCTTGGTGGTCTTGAAGGACACCTGGAGCACGCGGTCGCCCAGGCGGTAGCCGTTGAGGCTGGCGATGGCCATGGCCGCCTCCTCGTAGTTGGTCATCGTCACGAAGCCGAAGCCTTTGCACTTGTTGGTGGCGAAGTCCCGGATGACCTTGACGTTGGTGACGGCGCCGAAGGGACCGAAGAGCTGCCACAGGACGCTCTCGTCCGCCTCCGGCGCCAGGTTGTAGACGAAGATGCACCACCCGGGCCCGGGGGTCCCCAAGCCCACCCCGGCCAGCGCCGGCACCGCCTCGATGGCCAGCGGGGAGAACCTGGGCAGCAGCGACAGCGGGCTGGCCTGGGGTCAGGGGGGGGTCCCAGGGGTCCCCTCCCGCACGGGGGAGGGTCCCCAGGTTGGGGGAGGGGGTTTGGGGGGGTTTGGGGAGTGGGGGGGGCGTTACCTCTTCACGCCGTAAGCCACGTTCAGCAAATTGTCAAGCCTGGAGGGGACGAGATGCTGTTGGGGGGGGGACACCAAGGGGTGGCCCTGATCCCGGGGGGGTGCCCCACCTTCCCAGAACCCCCGCACCCTCTGAGGACCCCCAGGATCCTCAGGGCCTCTGTTCCCAGGGCCATCCCACCCCTCCAACCTTCCCAGGACCCCCAGCGTGGGTTTCCAGGGGTGTTCCACCCCTCCAATCCCCCCAGGACCCCCATTCCAGGGCTATCCCACCCTCGCAGACCCCGCAGCCCCCCATTCCCAGGGCTACCCCAAATCATTCCCAGGGCAATCCCACCCTCACAGACCCCCCAGCCCCCCAGCCCCCCATTCCCAGGTCTATCCTACCCCCCAGCCCCCCATTCCCAGGGCTGTCCCACCCTCGCAGACCCCCCCCAGACCCATTCCAGGGCTATCCCACCCCCCAGCCCCCCCAGCCCCCCATTCCCAGGGCTGTCCCACCCTCGCAGACCCCCCAGACCCATTCCCAGGGCTATCCCATCCCCCAGTCCCCCATTCCAGGGCTATCCCACCCCCCAGCCCCCCCAGCCCCCCATTCCCAGGGCTGTCCCACCCCCCAGCCCCCCCAGCCCCCCATTCCCAGGGCTCTCCCACCCCCCCAGCCCCTCCAGACCCCCATTCCCAGGGCTCTCCCATCCCCCCAGCCCCCCCAGCCCCCCGTCCCTCACCGGAAGCGCTGTGGCGGGGGGTGCAGGGCCCCATAGCGCCGGGCTCCGGGGCAGAGGCTGAGCAGGGCCCCCCCCGATTTCTGCCCGGGGGTGTTGGCGAACTTGACCGTGATGGGCTCGGCCGCCCCGAGGGGCTTCTGCCCGTGCAGCCCCCGCACGGCCTCCTCAGCCTCCACGCGCTTGTCGAAGCGGATGAAGCCCACCCCCCGGGACACACCTGGGGGGAGCCACGGGGGTCAGGGACATCCCCTCGGGACACCCCCGGGAGTGTCCCCACCCACCCGCAGACCCCAATGGGATCCTGGGAGGGGTCCCACCTCTCCAGGACCCCCGGGACTCCCATTCCCAAGGATATCCCACCCCCAGGAATGTCCCAAACCCCCCCAGGACCCCCAGAACTCTCCAGACTCCCAGCCTCAGGAGGACTGAGCACACCTGTTCACACCTGGGCTCACCTGTGACCTGGTCCACGAGGATGCGCGAGGTGATGATGCGGCCGTACTGCGAGAAGAGCTGCTCCATCTCCTTCTGCCCCATGGCCTTGGGCAGGCCGCTCACGTACAGGTTGGCGTCGCGGATGGACGCGGAGCTGGGCCGGGCGTAGGACACCTGGGGGGGCAGGTGAGCCTCGGGACCCCCAGGGGACAGTGGTATCGCCCACCCGGGGGTGCCACCCATCCCCTAAAAGACCCCCAGGTGCCCCACAAGTGCCCTCCCCACCACAAAGGCCTCCCTAAAAGACCCCGAGGTGCCCCACAAGTGCCCTCCCCACCACAAAGGCCTCCCTAAAAGACCCCCAGGTGCCCCACAAGTGCTCCCCCACCACAAAGGCCTCCCTAAAAGACCCCCAGGTGCCCCACAAGTGCCCCCCCACCACAAAGGACTCCCCAGTGCCCCCCTGAAGGACCCCCAGGTGCCCTCCCCACCCCAGAAGCCCCCCCGGTGCCCACCCCGCTGTCCCCAGGGCACCTTGATGGTCTTGGTCTGCAGCTTGAGGCCGTTGAGGGCCCCGATGGCTCTGTCGGCGTCGCCAGCCTCCACGTAGTTGACGAAGCCATAGCCCAGGCTCTGCCCTGGGGCACCGTGTCACTGTCACCGGGGGTGGCCCTGTCCCCTGCGACCCCACCCGTGTTCCCACCCACATCCCCAGACCTATCCCCACCCCTGTCCCCAAAATCCACATCCATCCTGCTGGCTCCGCTGTCCCGGTGGGTCCCTGTCCCACGTGTCCCCATGGACATGAGACCCACGGTCTAACTTGTGGGGACAGTGAGGGGACAGGCACACCAGGGTCGTGGGGACAGTGAGGGGACAGGCACACCAGGGTCGTGGGGACAGTGGGGGACATCAAATTGTCCCTGTCCCCACAGTCTCTATCTCCATCCACACAGATTCCCATGTCCCCTCTCATGTCCCACTTCCCTATGCCCTGTGTCCCATTTCCCCATGTCCTGTGTCCCTTGTCCCATCCATCCATATCCCCGTGTCCCTTCTCTTCATGTCCCACCTCTGTGTCCCATTTCCCCATGTCCTGTGTCCCCTCTCCTCATGTCCCACCTGCCCCTGTGTCCCATTTCCCCATGTCCTGTGTCCCCTCTCCTCATGTCCCACCTGCCCCTGTCCACTTTCCCATGTCCTGTGTCCCCTGTCCCATCTATCCATATCCCCGTGTCCCCTCTCCCCATGTCCTGTGTCCCTTGTCCCATCTATCCATATCCCCGTGTCCCATTGCCCCACATCCCGTGTCCCCCATCCTGTGTCCAACCTGCCTCCGTCCCCGTGCCCTGTCCCCTCCACATCCCAGTCCCCCATCCCCATGTCCCACCTGCCCCTGTCCCCGTCCCCTGCCCCCCCATGTCCTGTGTCCCCTCTCCCCATGTCCCACCTGCCCCTGTCCCCGTCCCCTGTCCCCCCCATGTCCTGTGTCCCCTCTCCTCATGTCCCACCTGCCCCTGTGTCCCATTTCCCCATGTCCTGTGTCCCCCTCTCCCCATGTCCCACCTGCCCCTGTCCCGTCCCCTGTCCCCCCACATCCCGTGTCCCCCGTCCCGTGTCCCCTGCCTGTACCGGTGACCTTGTCCCGGACGAGCTTGCAGGACTCGATGTCCCCAAGGCTCCCGAAGAGGCTCCGCAGCTCCTCCTGGCTCATGGACTGGGGCAGGTAGTTGACGATCAGGTTGGTTTTGCTGTCATCTGTCACCGGGGGGGGACCCGGGGGGGCCCCGTTGGGCAGTGCCGCGGCCACCCCCGGGCCTGGCACGGCCACCACCGGGACGGGGACAGGGACAGGGCCACAGCCTGATGGCCCCGCGGCGCTGGGAGCCTGGGCCTCCACCGTGCTCAGGATCTGCTGAGGGGACAGGGGGTGTCACCGGGGGGTCACCGCGGGGACGTGGGGACAGTGAGGGGACAGAGACAGGATTGTGGGGACGGTGGTGGGACAGGGACATGGGGACAGGGGGACAACAGGGACGGTGGGGGGACAGGGACACAGCGGCCATGGGGACACTGTGGGGGAGAGGGACAGTGAGTTCATGAGGACAGTGAAGGGACAGGGACACATCGGGACACCGATGGCGTTGGGACAGTGGGGGACAGGGACAGTGGGGTCATGGGGCCAGCGGGAGGCGGGGACATCGGAGGGGGGACAGTGACACCCGGGTGGGGCCACGGGGACAATCCCCCCATTGTGCAGCAGCGCCCCCGCCCCTTCCCCCCTCCCCAACAGCGCGGGGTGGGTGACAATGGCCCTTTGTCACCGGGTGATAGGGACACCCGGGGCCACCAGCCACGGCCCCGGGGGGCGTGGGGACAGCGACGCGCGGGGACAGCGACACACGTGTCGCGTGTGCCCCCCCCACCCCCGCCAAAACGGCCCCGATTTGGGGAGGGGTCCGCGCCCCTCCCTTGCACACGCGTGTCCCCGCAGGTGCCACACGCATGTGACGCCGCGTCCCCACCCGAGCGTGTCACACGCTCACGGTGGGGGGGGTGACACGAAGAGGAGGGGGGCGAGAATTCGGTGGGGGGGGGGGGGCAGGGGGGGGTGGGGGATGGAAGATAGATGGGGGGGTCCCCGCAATCCCCCCCCCCCCCCCCGTTCCTACCGTCACCATCGTGTCGCCGGGGGGGGCGGGGGGAGCCCCGCACGGCCCCGAGGGCTCGGGGGGCCCCGGGGGGGGGGGCCCGGGGGGGGCTCCGGGGGTCGCGGCGGCGGCACCGGGCGCTGCGAGCGGCGGCCCCGTCGGTCCTTTAAACGTCCTTGGGCGGGCGCGGGGCGGGGCCCCCCCCAAAAACCGCCCCCCCACCCCCCCCGAGATGGTTCCGTCCGCGCCCCCCCCCCCCCCAAAAAGAGGTGGGTCAGCCCGGCCCCCCCCCCCTCCGAAAAGAACCGCCCCCCCCCTCCAGGGGCTGGGGAGTGGGGGGGCCCGAAGCCCCCCGAGACCCCCAAGGCCCCGCCCACGGGAGGAGGAGGAGGAGGAGGAGGAGGGAGGAAGAGAAGGAAGAAAGGAATGGAGGAGGAAGAGGAGGAGAGGGAAGGAGTGGAGGAGAGAGAGGAGGAAGGATGGAGGAGAGAGAGGAAGGTGAAGGAGAAGGAAGAGAAAGGGCGGAGGAGGAGGAAGAGGAGGAGGATGAAGGCCGGGAACGAGCAGGCGCAGCCGCCGCCGCTTCAGCACCGGGGACAGCGCCGAGCCCGCGCCCGGCGCCCCCCAGGGACCGCCCCGCGACCCCCGAAATGGGGAGGGGCACCCCCGGCCCCTCCAGGACCCCCCCCGCCCTCCCCCCCGACAGAAGAAGCAGCACGAAAAGTCCTGATTTTAATGATTACGGGGGTCCCGGAGGGGCTGGGGGGGCCCTGGGGGGGGCACACGTTCCCCCCCAATGTCCCCAAAGCCCCTCCAAAGCCCAGGTGTCCCCAGGGGCGTGACAAGCGACAATAAGGAAATAAATAAAAGGTGAGAGGGAAGGACGACAGGGCCACCTGGGGGGGGCCGCAGGGTCACCTGGGGGGGGGACACACACAAGGGACAGCCCTGAGGGGGGTCCCTCAGGTGTCCCGGGGAGGGGCTCAGGACCCCCCAGGTGGTTCTTCTTCACCTCCAGGTGCAGCCGCAGGTACATTGGGGGGGATCCCAGCGAGCAGATGGGGGCCCAGGTGAGTCCAGGCGGGGCCCAGGTGAGTCCAGGGGGGTCCCAGGTGAGTCCGGGGGGGCCCAGGTGAGTCCGGGGGGTCCCAGGTGAGTCCGGGGGGTGTCCCCTACGTGCCGCGGGGCTCGGGGTGACTCTTGAGCCCCCCGTGTCTCCGCATGTGCCACGTCAGGGACGCGCGCTGGCGGCAGCGGTACCCACACACCTCACACCTGGGGGGGCAAGGTGGGGGTCAGGTGTGCCCGGGGACCCCCAGTGCCCCCCTGGGGGGGTTCTCAACCCTCGGGAGGACTCCCCCCCTCACTCACTGCAGGGGGGTCTCCCCCGTGTGTGTCCTCCTGTGGACTTCCAGGTGGTTCTTGCGCTTGAAAGACTTCCCGCAGGTGTCACAGGTGAACTCCCGCACACCTGAGGGGGGGGGGGGCATGGTGGGGACATGGGGTGGGGGGCAGGGGACACACCTGAGGGCTCACCTGAGCCATGACTGCGTGGTGGCCCAGGTAAAACGTCGTTGAGGGAAGGGGATTTGGGGAACACGAGAAGGATTTCGGGGGGGACGAAGGGGGAATTTCGGGGGATGCACACACCTGGGGGCCCACCTGAATGGATGGCCATGCGTCGGCGCAGGTGCTTGGCCAGGTAAAACCTCTTGTCGTGGAGGGAGGGGGATTTGGGGAACACGGGAAGGATTTTGGGGGTGTGAAGGGGGAATTTTGGGATACACACACACCTGAGTGGACGCCCATGTGCCACCGCAGGTGCTTGGCCAGGTAAAACATCATGGAGGAAGGGGGGTTTGGGGAACACGGGAAGGGTTTTGGGGGTGAAGAGGGAATTTCAGGGGAATTTTGGGATACACACACACCTGAGTGGACACCCATGTGCCGCCGCAGGTGCTTGGCCAGGTAAAACCTCTTGTCGTGGAGGGAGGGGGATTTGGGGAACACGGGAAGGATTTTGGGGGTGTAAAGAGGGAATTTCGGGATACACACACACCTGAGTGGACGCCCATGTGCCGCCGCAGGTGATTGGCCAGGTAAAACCTCTTCCCGCAGCCAGGCTGGGGGCACACCTGGGTCCGGCCCTTGCGGTGCACCAGGTTCACGTGGTTCTGGGGGGGGCACGGGGGCAGGTCAGGGGGGGCTGGGGGGGCTAGGACAGGTGAGGGGGTGGTCTGGGGACAGGTGAGGGGGTGGTCTGGGGACAGGTGAGGGGGTGGTCCGGGACAGGTGAGGGGGTGGTCTGCGACAGGTGAGGGGGTGGTCTGGGACAGGTGAGGGGGTGGTCCGGGACAGGTGAGGGGGTGGTCAGGGACAGGTGAGGGGGTGGTCCGGGACAGGTGAGGGGGTGGTCTGGGGACAGGTGAGGGGGTGGTCCGGGACAGGTGAGGGGGTGGTCGGGGACAGGTGAGGGGGTGGTCCGGGACAGGTGAGGGGGTGGTCCGGAACAGGTGAGGGGGGTGTTTCCCCCCTCCGGGCACCTGGAAGCTGCTGAGGGCACTGAACTCCTGCCCGCAGCCGGCGTAGGGGCAGGTCAGGGGGTCGGGGGGGTCCTCGGGGTCCGGGGAGGGGGCACGGCCCCGCCTGCTCCGCCGGCGCCTGCAGAGCCTGTGGTGAGTCCCCTCGTCGAGAGGTGGGGGACAGGTATTGGGGGGTCCTAAACCCCTCTGCGCCCCAAAAACGACCCCCCAGCACTTGGTCCCAGGCTAGGTCCTCCCCACAAAGATTTCCTCCCAAAGTCTCCCCTAAACTCACCCCATAACCCCCCCACGTGTTCCCCCCTCGACAGGTGGGGGTCAGGTATCGGAGCAGCTTTGTCTGACCCCCCCCCAAGAGCCCCTAAACCCTCCTGCCCACCCCCAAAATGACCCCCCCCAAAAAAAGTTCCCCTAAAACCCCAAAAATAAAACAGTCCCTGACCCACACAACCCTCCCAGGTGCTCCCCCCACCCAGGTAACCTGAACCCCCCCACCCCAAACTCCCCCCCCAAATGATCCCCCCCAGGGCCCCCCGACCTTTCTGGCTCTTTGGGAATCTCGTAGATTATCGTCGACACCTCGGTGTCCCTCAGCCAGGGAAGGCTCCCGGGGGGGCTCCCGGGGGGGCTCCGGAGGGGGGGGCTCGGCGGGGGGGGCAGCTCCTCCTGCTTCAGCCTCAGCACCGCGTCCTCCTCATCCTCCTCTGCCGTCAGCGCAGCTGTGAGACCCCCCCGGCCCCCCCAATTCCTGACACCCCTCACCAGCACCTGATCCACTCCATTTCTGACCCCCAAATCCCCCCCCAGAGCCCCCCAGTCCCCCTCAGCCCCCCCATTCCTGACCCCCAAATTCCCCCTCAACCCCCCACCATCCCAATCCCTCCTGGCCCCCCAATTCCTGACCCCCCCAGGAGGTAATCCCCCATTCCTGACCTAAACTCACCCACACCCCCAATTCCCGACCCCCCCGCCCCCCCATTCCTGACCTAAACCCCCCCAGACCCCCAATTCCCGCCCCCCGCCCCCCCCATTCCTGACCTAAACCCCCCCAGACCCCCAATTCCCGCCCCCCCGCCCCCCCCATTCCTGACCTAAACCCCCCCAGACCCCCAATTCCCGACCCCCCACGCCCCATTCCTGACCTCAACCACCCAGACCCCCAATTCCCGACCCCCCACCCCCCATTCCTGACCTAAACTCCCCCAGACCCCCAATTCCCCGCCCCTCCACCCCCCCATTCCTGACCTCAACCACCCAGACCCCCAATTCCCGACCCCCCACCCCCCATTCCTGACCTAACCCCCCCCAGACCCCCAATTCCCAATCCCCCACCCCCCCATTCCTGACCTAAACCCCCCCCGACCCCCCCAATTTCCCCCTGGCCACCCCCCCAGCTCCTCCCGTACCTGTCTTGGGCAGGTGGGGCTCCACAGGTGGTGGGGGGAAGGCGCCCCCCCCCTTCCAGCAGCATCTCGTGCCCCCCCACATCGAGCTGGAGCCCCCCCAGAGCCTCATAGCCAGGCCCGGCCAGGATGAGGAGTGGGGGTCCCTGCAGGAGGGTGGGGGGGCCGCCCCCCGTCCAGCCCCCCCCGGGCCGGGAGGGGCAGCGGCAGTGGGACACAAACCACGGCCTCCAGCGCCTCGGGGGGGGCCGGACCCCCGGGAGGGGGGGCTGGCACTGCGGGACCCCCGCCCGGTGCTGCCCTCCGAGCCGGAGCTGCAGCCCCCCGAGGAGGAGGAGGAGGAGGAAGAGGAGCCGGGGGGCTATGGAAGGAACGGGGAGGGTCAAGGGGAGCCCCCCCTGCTAAAAATCTCCCACCAGACCCAAAATAATCTTCTGGACCATCCCAAAAATCCCCTCCAGCTAAAGGAATCCTCCAGGCGCCCCCAAAAAAGTACTCAGGTTCTCTCCAGACACCCCCAAGCCTTCATCCCTCCCCCTCACACCCCCTCCAGGACCCCCCTGACCCCTAAAAAAGCAGCCAGGTCCCCCCAACCCCACCTCTGCCTGTCCTTCCACCCTCAGCACCCCCAGCCCCACACACCACCCCCTCCCTCACCCTCGCAGAGCCCCAGAGCCCCCCAAACCCCCCCCAAAACCCCCCAAATCCTATCCCTACGCCCCCCGGCCACCCCTCTGACCATCATCATCGCCGTCGGAGTCGCTGAGCGGCCGCAGCGGCGAGTGCAGGTCCTGGAAGTAGCGGTGGCCGCGCTCGCACTGCCACACGGCCGTGGTGTAGAGCCCCACCGAGGGGTCGAGCTCCGCCAGCCGCGGCTCGTACGGGCAGCGCTGCCGGTGGTCCTCGTACCAGATCACCGCGTGCCGCAGGCAGTTCACGTTCCGGCGGCGCCCTGCGGGAGGGGACACGGCGTGGGACCCGCCCGGGATGAGGTACAGCCCCTCCCGGAGTTGGGGACGGACCCCCGTCAAAGTCCGGACTCACTTTTCTTGCGTTTGGGTTTTTTCGGGAGCTGCTCCCAGGGTTTGCTGTGGGGAGAGAAGGGGTGGGAAGGGGCTTCTTCCTCCCGTGGGACCCCTCAGTCTTCCTCCTCCTCCTGCACTCCCAATCCCACCTTTCTCCTCCTCCTTATCCCATCCTTCCCATCCCCATCCCCGTCCCTCCCAGCCTTCCTCCTGCTCCTTCTCCTTCTCCTCCACCCCTCTCCTGGTCCTTCCTCCTCCTCTTCCCCCCTCTCCCCCCGTTCTTCATCCCTCGCGGAGCACGAGGAAGGACAGGGAGATGCAGCAGAGGAAGATGGACGGGACGGGGATAGAGAAGGAGGAAGAGGGTGAGGAAGAAGAGGGTGACCAAGGCAGGACGCAGGCCCCACCGTCGCTTCAGCACCGCGGACAGCGCCGCGCCCGCTTGCCCTGAAGGTCAGGGCCGCTCTGCGACCCCCAAATCTTCGGGGGGGAACACCCCCACCCCCTCCAGGACCCCCAGACCCTTTCCCACAACCCCCAAACCCTCCGCTGGTGACTCCCCCTCCCCAGCACCCCTTCCCTTCCCCTCCCCTCTGATCCCCCCGACCTCCCTCCGCTCTCCCCGCTCCTCCCCGTTCCCCGCGGTGTCCCCACGCTCACCCGCGCCGCCCCGCGCGCTGTCCCCGCTCCAGCCCGAGCAGGTAGGCCGCGAGCTTCGCGTCGCTCCATCCGCTGCGGCGCCGCAGCTCCACCCAGGGCCCGTGCGCCTCGCCCAGGTACACCCTCCGCACGTCGTACTTCTTGCGCGACTCCAGCGCCGCCGAGCCCGGTCCGTCTCGGTGAGGCGCGGCCGCCCCCGCGCTTTGCGGCCCCCGCCGGGGTCGGGACCCCCGGGACCCCCGGGGCCGCCGGGGGCCGCGCTCGGCCGCGCTCATGCCGCGGCGCGCTGCGATGACGTCAGCGGCGCGCCCCCCCCCCCCCCCAAACGGCGCGGCGGCGGCAGCGTCGCGGAGCTGTGTGCGCATGCGCGGAGCGCGCTGCCCGCACTCCCGCAGTGAGTTTTTGGGGAGGGGGTCTCCGAGGAGAGGGGGGAGCCCCCGAATGTGGGTCCCGGCGCATCTCAGCCTTACCCTGTACCCTCCCAGGTGTGAGGGGTGCAGGTACCGCACCTGGGGGACCCCTATGTGTTCACTGGGGATCCCCAAAACTTAGTGGAAACCCCCCAACCTGCTCAACTGGGACCCCCCCGACTCGCCAGGGACCCCCAGAACTCACCGGGGACTCTTCCAGCTTGAGAGGGGGGACACGACTCCCTCCCAGTGCCCCCCAAACTCACCCAGAGCCAACTGGGTTGAGTGGGATATGATATTGGGGAGAGGAAATGACCTCCCAGGACCCCCAACCCTACCCCGGGACCCTCCAAAATCGCCCTCCTGGGACCACCGGGTTTTGGGGGAAGGCACACAGGACACACAAACCCCCCTGGGCCCCCCAAAACCCCTCCACGACCCCCCCCAACCAACCCTTGGGACAATGCTCTGCCCTTGGCCCTCCCCACGCCCCCCCAGACCCCTCAAAACACGACACCCCCTCTCCATCACAACGCCCCTTTATTCCCCACTGCTTTTTGGGGGATCTCCCCCTGGCCCCCCCTCTCCCTGCCCTTCGGGGGACTCCAGTTCCGCTGCCGGGGGGGTCCCCGTGCCCAGCCGCAGGGTCTGGGACCCCTCGGTGGGGTCAGCAGAGGGGTCCACCCCCTCGGTGAGGCGGAAGACGACGGGGGTGCGCCCCAGCACGGGGTTGTGCTCCTGCAGCCCCGAAATCCACCTGCCCAAGGTGTGCCGGTCACCTGCTCCCGCCATGCACAGGGCGAACACGGGACCCTCCTCCACTGCGGGGAGGGGGCAGGTGAGTCAGGGGGGGCGCAGGTGACCCCCCAAAAACCCACCTGACCCCCCCAGAGCTCACCTTCATCCACATCGAAGTCCTCGTCGTCCCAGGGGCCGCGCTCCAGGTCCAGCTCCAAGTACAGGGGGAAGTAAAAGCTGCGCTCGGGGTCTGGGGGGGGGTCCTGGGGGAGCAGGGGGGGCTCTGGAACATTCTGGATGTCCTCCCGGACTGGTCATGGTGTGCTGAGTTATGTGGGGGTCTGGCCTGGGTTTGGGGGTCCCATCCCACCCCACCTGTCCCAGACAGCCCTTCCCTGTCCCCTCCCGGAGCCCCCCAGACTCACCCTCAGGTGTGGGGGCAGGGGGTCCCCCCGGAGCACGAAGTATGTGAGGAGGGTCCCGCGGAGCCACAGAGGGAACGGCCCCTCCACGAAAACGGGCCGGGAAGGGTCGTGCTGGGCCAGCAGCTCCCGCTGGTCCTGGCTCTGGGAGCCTGGCAATGGGGGACAGCTGGGGACAGCCCAAACCCACCGAAAGGACCCCCGAAATCCACCCGAGGAGCCCCCAACCCGACCTCAAACCCACTCAGAGAGACCCCCAAACCCAACCTCAAACCCCCTCAGAGACCCCCAAACCCTCACAGATCCCCAAGGGACCCCAAACCCAACCTCAAGCCCCCTCAGAGACCCCAACACAACCTCAAATCCCCTTGCAAAGACCCCCAAACCCAACCTCGAACCCCCTCAGAGAGACCCCAAAGGGACCCCAAACCCAGCCTCAAACCCCCTCAGAGATCCCCAAGGGACCCCAAACCCGACCTCAAGCCCCCTCAGATACCCCCCAAACCCAACCTCAAATCCCCTCACAAAGACCCCCAAACCCAACCTCAAACTCCCTCAGAGAGACCCCCAAACCCAACCTCAAATCCCCTCACAGAGACCCCCAAACCCAACCTCAAACCCCCTCACAGATACCCCCAAACCCAACCTCAAATCCCCTCAGAGACCCCCAAACTCAACCTCGAACCCCCTCAGAGACCCCCCCAAACCCAACCTCAAACCCCCTCAGAGAGACCCCCAAAACCAACCTCGAACCCACTCAGAGAGACCCCCAGACCCAACCTCAAACCTCCTCACAGAGACCCCAACACAACCTCAAACCCCCTCAGAGACCCCCAAAACCAACCTCAAACCCCCTCACAAAGACCCCCAAACCCAACCTCGAACCCCCTCAGAGACCCCCAAGGGACCCCAAACCCAGCCTCAAGCCCCCTCAGAGAGACCCCCAAACCCAACCTCAAATCCCCTCACCGAGACCCCAAAGGGACCCCAAACCCAACCTCAAATCCCCTCACAAAGACCCCCAAACCCAACCTCAAACCCCCTTAGAGACCCCCAAGGGACCCCAAACCCAACCTTAAACCCCCTTAGAGGCCCCCAACACCCCCAAGGGACCCCAAGCCCCCCAAATTTGACCCCACCACCCCCCCAAGGGACCCCTCCAAGACCCCCAGAACTCACTGACGATATAGGGCTGGACAGAGCCTTCATCTTCCCCTGTGTCCGGCACCGGCCGCTGCGGGTTGGGGACACGGGGGTCACCGAAGGGACACTCCCGCTGTGCCCCCCATTCCTGTGCCCTCCCCAGCCCCGGGTGCCCACCTGGATGACAGTGACGGTGGCGCTGGGGTCACCGGAGATGCGGCGCAGCCCGAGGTGCGCGGCCGCCAGCCCGGGGGGGGGCAGCTGGGGGGGCAGCGGGTGGGGGTCCAGGTGGCGAAACCGCGGGAGCCAAAACATCATCCGCTGCACCTTCCGCACCGGGCGGCTGCGGGGCCCGAACACCCCCAGCAGCAGGAACCGCGTCTCGGCGTCGGGCATCACACCTGGGGGACAGGGGGACATGGGGACATTGGGGTGACAGCAGCAGGAATCGCATCTCAGCGTCGGGCATCACACCTGGGAACAGGGGGACATGGGGACATGGGACATTAGGGTGACAGCAGCAGGAACTGCGTCTCGGCGTCAGGCATCACACCTGGGGGACACTGGGGACATGGGGACATTAGGGTGACAGCAGCAGGAACCATATCTGGGTGTCTGGAATCACACCTGGGGGACACTGGGGACATGGGGACATGGGGACATTGGGGTGACAGCAGCAGGAACTGTGTCTGGGAGTCTGGCATCACACCTGGGGGACACTGGGGACATGGGGACATTGGGGTGACAGCTGCAGGAACCGTGTCTGGGTGTCCGGCATCACACCTGGGGGACACTGGGGACATGGGGACATTGGGGTGACAGCAGCAGGAACCGCGTGTCAGCGTCGGGCATCACACCTGGGGGACAGGGGGACATGGGGACATTGGGGTGACAGCAGCAGGAACTGTGTCTCAGCGTCAGGCACCACACCTAGGGGATACTGGAGAGACAGGTGACAGGATACAGGGGAAGGTGAGGAGGTACCGGGGGGACACAGGGGGAGATGGAAGGACACGAGAGGAGACAAAGAACACCAGGGAGACTTGGGGACACCGTGGGGGGACACAGAGCAGCACAGGTGACCTGGGGGTCCCCAGCTGTCCCTAGGGGGTTCCCCACCCCCCTCCGCACGCACCGTATCGCTCCATCTGCTCCAGCACCTGCAGGCCGCACTCCTGCTGCCGCGGGAAGGGGAAGAGCAGGCGCTGGAAGGGCCCGCGGGGCACCCAGGGCCCGCGGGGCAGCAGCCGCAGCAGCCCATTGTAGGCACCCAGGCTCCGCTCCACGCCCAGCGCCGGCATCGCCGCCAGCGCCGCCTCCACCAGCGCCAGGCGACCCCCGCGCCCCGGCGGGGACCGTGCCATGTCCCGCAGCGCCGCCTCGAACGCCGCGGGGCCGCGGGAGGCGCCGCTGTCGCCGGTGTCCCCATCACGGCTCTCCTCGTGCTCGTCGTGCGTCTTGCGGAAGCGGAGGCGTCGCGACGGAGCCTTGGAGGTGCTGCCGCCGGAGGTGTCGCCTCCTGAGGTGGCACCGCCCATAGGGCCGCGGGGGTCTCTGTCTCGGGGGTCGTGGTCATCGTCCTGGGTCTTGCGGGAGGGGCGATGCCATGTCGAGGTGGCCCTTGAAGTGCCGCCCTCCGCGGGGTCGCGAGGTTTTGGGGTCCCCTCGGTGTCGCCACCCGCGGTGAGACCCTCTGTGGGGACCCGCGCCGGGCGCTGGCACAAGCTGCGACAGAGCTGGGGGGGGGAAAGGGATCACCGCAACTGTCCCCGTGTCCCCCCTTGACCCCCCTGTCCCTCCGTGTCCACCGCTGCACACCGAACCCCCTGTCCGCCCATGACTCCCACCTCCCCCGCACCCCCATGTCCCTCGTGTCCCCTCTCCCCTTCCTCCCTCATCTCCCCCACTGTCCCCGTGTCCCCCCCGCTGTCCCCATGTCCCCCCATACCCCCTCTGTCCCCGGTGTCCCCGGTGTCCCCGCGCCCGCCAGGCTCCCCCGCACCTCCGGAGCTCCGGGGCTGCCCCAGAGCGCGCGGGGCAGCGCCCGGACCCAGTTCAGCCTCATGTCGCCGGCGGTCACAGGCGGACCCCGCTGTCCCCACGCCGGGTCGCGCTGCTGGGCGCCGCCATGTCAGCGCTGACCCCGCGCTTTGGGTCAAGGGGCGGGGCCACCTGCGGAGCCAATCGCAGCGCGGCTTTTATCCGCGGGATGAGACGCGCGCGTTGATTGGCGGGGAGCGCGGGGCGGGGAGCTGAGGGGGTTCCCCCGTGACGTCAGAGCGGGGCCCCGGGATGAGCTCAGGGACGGGGATACGCGGTGACGTCACGAGGGGGGAACGATGATGTCAGAGCCGCACCGGCTGCTTTAGATGGGAACTGCTGGGGGGCAGGGGTTCCCCCAGTCCCTGAGGGGGGGGGGGCGGGGGGGTCCTGGGGGTCCCCCAGTCCCGGGGGGAGTGGTCTCGGAGTCGCGGGGGGGGGGGCGGGGACAGACTGAGGGAGGGGGAGGGGGACATTCCCCACCCGTGACGAGTCGTGTCCCCCCCCGGGGGGGCGGCGGAGTCCGATCCGGTGACGGCACCGGCGGCGGGACCCGGCAGGGGATGAACCCCCGTGTCCCGGGGGGGTCCCCGGCACCGGGAGGGGGTCCCAAGGATCCGGGGGAGAGGCCTGGGGTGACCCGGGGGTCCCCCGGGAGTCGTGGGGGAGACCCCAGTGTCCCGAAGGGGGTCCCCGCTCTAGGGGGATATCCAGATGACCGGGAGGGGTGACCGGTGTCCGGCGGGAGGGAGGAGAACGGGACAGGGCTGATTTGGGGCGGGGGGGCCGTCCCGGGACTCCCCTGCCCCCCCCGGGATCCCCCCCCCCTCCGGGATCCCCCCCGCTAAATGTGGAAAAAATGACGCCATCACCCGCCCCGCCGTGACGTCAGCGCGGCGGAGGCCGCGGATTGGCTGCGGCCGCCCCGGCCCGGGGGGGCTCCGCGCCCACCGCCCACTTTTAAAAGTGGCGGCGGCGCCGGGACGGGACCGGGAGGGACCGACCGAGGGCACCGACCCGACCCGAGGGCACCGACCCGACCCGGGACAGCCCCGAACCCACCCGGGACAACCCCGAACCGGCGCGACCCGCCCGCCCCGACCCCACCGGACCCGCCGAGACCTCCCGGGACCCCCGAAATGTCCAACGCGCACTTCAACCGCGGCCCGGCCTACGGGCTGTCGGCCGAGGTGAAGAACAAGGTGAGCGGCACCGAACCGAACGGAACCGAACCGGGGGGTCCGGGCGGGTCCGGGCAGGTGCGATCCCCCCGGGGGGGGCGGTGGCACCGGCGGGCGGGCGGGGGTCGCGGCAGGACCCGGCGGGAGCGGGGGCGGGACCCGGCGCTGTCCCTGGTGCTGCCCCGGGAGGGACGGGACGGGCACCGGCACGGGGGGGCGGCACCGGGGTCTGCCCCCGGGGATCCCACCGGCCGCCGGTTAACCGGGGAGGGGGGTTGGGCGGCCCGGGGGGCTCCGCAGTCCCCGGTTCCTCCGGCGGGGGGGAGGTGACGGGTGCCGGGTCCCCCTCGGGGCGGGGGTCCGGGGATGGTGACACCGCGGTCCCCCCGTGAGCACCGCGGGGTCGCGCCGGTGTCCGCCCCGTTAAGGGTTAACCGAGATAAGGGTTCGGTTTCCCGGGGGGGGCCCCGCCGACCCCCGAACCCGCGGCGGGCACCGAGGTGGCGGAAGGACGACACCGGGGTCCCCCCCGAGGCACCCGGGGGGGCTGAGGAGGGGAGGGGGCGACGCCGATCCGGAGGGGGCAGACCCCACGAGCTCCGGGGGCGTCCCGCCGCCGCCCGCCCCCTAAGGGTTAACGGGGGCGGTTCGGGTGGCCCGGGGGGGCCCCGGGGCGGGCGGGAGGTGCCGGACACCGCGGGGGGATGGACACCGCGGGGGGGTCCCGCCGCGCACCGGCCCGTTGAGGGTTAACCGGGGGGGTTCGGCGGCCCGGGGGGGCCCCGGCGCCCCCCGGCCCCGCCGTGAGCCCTTATAAGGCGGCGGAGCGCGGCGGGCGGGCGGCGGCGGCCCCGGGCCGGGGCTATATATGGGCAAAGGTTCGGCCGGCCCGGTCGCCCGCGGCTCCCGGGGGGGCCGGGGCGGGGCGGGGGGGTCCGGGCACCCCCGGCCTTCCCGTGTCCCTCCGCCCCCGCGGCCCCGCGGGAAACGGGGGCACCGGGGGCACCGGGGGGACGGGGGATTGCCCATCCTCAGCGCGGCCACCGCGTTTTCCCTGCGGGTGTCCCCAAAGTCCCCTTTGGGGTGTCCCCACGTGTGCCCCACATTCTCCATGTCCCCCTTGTGGTGGGGACACGTCCACCCGACTGTGTCCCCATGTCCCCCCACTCCCCCTGACATGTCCCCAAGTGTCCCCCACGTCCCCTTCTGACCTCGATGGTGTCCCCCACGTCCCCTTCTGACCTCGATGGTGTCCCCCACATCCTCCTGACACTGTCCCCCGTGTCCCCTCCTGACCCCGATGGTGTCCCCCACATCCTCCTGACACTGTCCCCCGTGTCCCCTCCTGACCCCAATGGTGTCCCCCACATCCTCCTGACACTGTCCCCCGTGTCCCCTCCTGACCCCGATGGTGTCCCCCACATTCTCCACGTCCCCATGTCCCCCCGATGCTGTCCCCACGCTCCCCATCCCCTGACGGTGTCCCCATGTCCCCATGTCCCCCAGCTGGCCCAGAAGTACGACCCTCAGGTGGAGCGGGAGCTCCGTGCGTGGATCGAGAGCACCACGGGACGCCGGATCGGGGACAACTTCATGGACGGGCTCAAGGACGGCGTCATCCTCTGCGAGTACGACCCCGACTCTGACCCCGGGGGCCACAACTTTGTCCCCAGCCCTGGGACAGCCTGGGGGGTCCCAGGACCCCAGCTCGAGTCTGGGGTGATTTTGGAATTCAGGCCAATTTCGAGCCCAGCCCTCACCTGGGCTGACCCCTGACCTTTGACCCCTGCTGACCACAGCTGCCCAGGCTGTGGTGTGTCCCCCACACCCCAACCCTGGCTGGATTTTGGGGTCACCCTGGGAGACAGACCCCGTCCCTCACCTGTGCTGACCTCACCTGTGTCACCTCACCTGTGTGACCTCACCTGTGCTCATCTCACCTGTGCTCGCCCCCCCCAGGCTCATCAACAAACTGCAGCCAGGCTCGGTGCCCAAGGTGAACGAACCTGCCCAGAACTGGCACAAGGTGAGGGGGGACCCCAAAATGGGGGTTTGGGGAGGGTCCGGGGGGGCTGTCCCGATCCCAAACCCGGCTCCGATTCCCTCCGCGCGCAGCTGGAGAACATCGGGAACTTCCTGAGGGCCATCACGCGCTACGGGGTGAAGCCCCACGACATCTTCGAGGCCAACGACCTCTTCGAGAACACCAACCACACCCAGGTCCAGTCCACCCTCATCGCCCTCGCCAGCCAGGTGACCCCCCCGGGGGTGGCACGGGGGTCCTGGGGGACCGCGGGGTGGGGGAGGAGGTGGTGGGAGGGTCTGGGAGGTTCTGGAGGGTCCCCGTGTCTCTTTGGAGGGCACCGAGTGTGGTCACCTTGCCAGGCAGGTGACCCCTCCAGGAGTCCAGAGGGGTGGGGACGGCCAGGTGACCCCTCCAAGGGGGTCCTGGGGGGGTCCTGGGGGGCTTAGAGGATCTGGGAGGCTCCAGAGGGTCCTCATGTCCCCTTGGAGGACCCCAGCCCCACACTGCTCCCTCACCTGGGGGGGATCCAGAGGGGTATTTGGGGTATGGGGGGCTATTTAGGATCTGGGGGGGTATTTGGGGTCTGGGGAGGTATTTGGGATCTGGGGGGTATTTAGGATTTGGGGGGGTATTTGGGGTCTGAGGAGGGTATTTAGGATCTGGGGGGTATTTGGGATCTGGGGGGTATTTAGGATCTGGGGGGGCTATTTGGGGTCTGAGGAGGGTATTTGGGGTCTGGGGGGCTATTTAGGATCTGGGGGGGTATTTGGGGTCTGGGGAGGTATTTGGGGTCTGGGGGGGCTATTTAGGATCTGGGGAGGTATTTGGGGTCTGGGGAGGTATTTGGGATCTGGGGAGGTATTTGGGGTCTGGGGAGGGTATTTAGGGTCTGGGGGAGGTATTTGGGATCTGGGGAGGTATTTGGGGTCTGGGGAGGGTATTTAGGGTCTGGGGGAGGTATTTGGGGTCTGAGGAGGGTATTTGGAGTCTGGGGAGGTATTTGGGATCTGGGGGGTATTTAGGATCTGGGGAGGGTATTTAGGATCTGGGGGAGGTATTTGGGATCTGGGGGAGGTATTTGGGGTCTGGGGGGGGGATTTCGGCTCTGGGGGGGGTATTTGGGGTCTGGGGGGTCCCGTGAGCCCCCCCCAACCCCAGGGTCTCCGCCAGGCCAAGACAAAGGGGAACAACGTGGGGCTGGGGGTGAAATACGCCGAGAAGCAGCAGCGGCGCTTCCACCCCGAGAAGCTGCGCGAGGGCAGGAACATCATCGGCCTCCAGGTGACACTTGGGGACACTTGGGGGGGGTGTCGGGGCCGGTGGGGACACAGGGAGGGTGTGTTGGGGACAGTCGGTGACACCATCGCTGTCCCCAGATGGGCACCAACAAGTTCGCGAGCCAGCAGGGAATGACAGCGTACGGGACACGGCGGCACCTGTACGACCCCAAACTGGGCACGGACCAGCCCCTGGACCAGGCCACCATCAGCCTCCAGATGGGCACCAACAAAGGCGCCAGCCAGGTGGGGCACGGGGACACTGCCACCCCCGGGGGACACTGCCACCCCCAGGGGATACTGCCACCCCCAGGGGGACACAGCCACCCCCAGGGGGACATGGGGACACGGCCACCCCGAGGGGGACATGGGGACACGGCCACCCCAGGGGGACAATGCCACCCCCAGGGGACGCTACCACCCCCAGGGGGACACTGCCACCCCCAGGGGGACAGAGGGACACTGCCACCCCCAGGGGGACACTGCCACCCCCAGGGGGACATGGGGACACTGCCACCCCAGGGGGACATTGCCACCCCAGGGGGACATTGCCACCCCCAGGGGACACTGCCACCCCCAGGGGGACACGAGGACACTGCCACATCCCACCCCCAGGGGGACACAGGGACACTACCACCCCCAGGGGAAAAACAGAAGCACGGGGATGGAGGGATGGGGATGGCACCAGGGGACCCCATTGTCCCGGATTAGGGTGACAAAGTGACTTTGGGGACACAGGAATGGAGGGAGAAGACCTGGGAGAAGATCCCCTCCCTCTGAGGAGGGAATAAAGCGACTTTGGGGACAAAGGGACAGCAGGGAGAGGGGACAGAGACCCTGGGGATGACAGAGTGACAACAGAGGGACCCCCGAGGAGCCCCGGATGCCCTCGGGGTGCCCTCGGCCGCCACCCCCAGCCGTGTGTCGCGGCCAGGCGGGGATGACGGCGCCGGGGACGAAGCGTCAGATCTTCGAGCCGGCGCTGGGCATGGAGCACTGCGACACGATGACCATCGGGCTGCAGATGGGCAGCAACAAGGGCGCGTCGCAGCAGGGCATGACGGTCTACGGCCTCCCGCGCCAGGTCTACGACCCCAAGTACTGTGGGGGCCCCGAGCTGCTGGGCCACGATGGCTACGACGGCCTCTACAACTCCCAGTAGCCGCCGGCCCCGCGGCCGCTTGCACCCCGACACCGCACGTCACCGGCCTCACCGCGCCCCGCGGGGCTGGCACCGGGACCGGCACCGGGACCGGCACCGGGGCTGCTCCTGGAGGGGATCGGCACCGGGACCGACCCTGGGATTGCTCTTGGGGGGGATCGGCACCGAGGGGAAACAATCCCGGGATTGGCCCCGGGGGGAAACAATCCCGGGATTTGCCCCGGGGGGAACGGTCCCCGGGATTGGCCCTGGGATCAGGCCTGGGAGGAATCGGCCCCGGGATCGGCCCCAGAATCAGCCCCGGGGGTGATTGGCCCCAGGATTGGCCCCAGGATTGGCCCTGGGGGGAACAGTCCCGGGATCGGCCCCGGGGGTGATCGGCCCCAGGATGAGCCCCGGGATCGGCCCCGGGGGTGACTGTCCCCGGGATTGGCCCCGGAATCGGCCCCGGGGGGGTATGGCCCCCGCCACGTGTGAAGCCACTGAGGCACAATAAAAGCCACACGCAAAGGTGACGCTGCTGTGGGACGATGTGTGGGGACACTGAGGGACACGGGGACAGAGGGACAGGGGGACATCAGAGATGACAGGAACGAGTGGCACCAGCTCAGGGTGTTTATTCCAGGGCAGCTCTCCCAAAATGTGTCACCACGGCCCCTTGTCCCAATGTCCCCATGTCCCTCTGGGGACAAGGACAAGGCTCAGGTCCTGGGGGGGAAATGTCACCGCCCCACTGGGTCCTGGGGGCTGTCACCGGGTCCTGGGGGTGTCACAAGGTCCTGGGGGGTGTCACCGGGTCCTGGGGGGTGTCACCGGGCTCTGGGGGGTGTCACCGGGTCCTGGGTGTGTCA
>JAWUZG010000957.1:0-16867 GCA_036785705.1 Acanthornis magna | reverse complement strand
GGTTGTAGCTGTAGAGATTAGTTGGATTAATAGGTGACCTGCTGTGAGATTGGCTGTTAGGCGGACTCCTAGTGCTAGGGGGCGGATGAGGAGGCTGGTTGTTTCAATTAGAATAAGGGCTGGAATCAGGGGAGTTGGGGTTCCTTCTGGCAGGAGGTGGCCTAGAGACGCTGAGGGTTGATTTCGTAAGCCTGTTAGGAGAGTGGCGAGTCAGAGTGGGAATGCTAGGGCCAGGTTTATGGATAGTTGGGTTGTGGGGGTGAATGTGTAGGGCAGCAGGCCTAGTAGGTTGATTAGTAGTAGGAAGATTATTAGTGAGGTCAGGATTAGTGCTCATTTGTGGCCTTCTTTGTTTAGGGGTGTTATTAGTTGTTTTGTGGTTAGGTTAATGAATCAGAGCTGGAGGGTTGAAAGTCGGTTGGTAATTCATCGGTTGTCTGGGGAAGGCAGGAGGAGGGCTGGGAATGTTATTGAGATTAAGATTAGGGGGATGCCTAGTAGAGAAGGGCTCGAGAACTGGTCGAAAAAGCTTAGGTTCATGGTCAAGTTCAGGGGGTGGTGCTTGAAGTTATGGGTGTTTTACTGGAAGGTGGGTTTGTGGAGGTGAATGATAGGAGTTTGGGTTGGATGATTATTGAGTAGGTTAGTCATGAGATTAGTATGATAAAAAATCAGGGGCCTGGGTTTAGTTGGGGCATGTCATTAAGGAGGGGGCGTTTTTCCTCTTTCTCTAGCTTAAAAGGCTAGCGCTGGTTCATAGCTTCTTAATGATTAAGAGGATAGTAGGGAGGATCAGTTTTCGAAGTAAGTAAGTGGGGCAGATTCTACCACGATAGGCATGAAGCTGTGATTGGCTCCGCAGATTTCTGAGCATTGTCCGTAGAACACTCCAGGTCGGGTAGCGATGAATGAGGTTTGGTTGAGGCGCCCTGGGATAGCGTCTGTTTTGACTCCTAGGCTTGGGACAGCTCAGGAGTGTAGGACGTCGTCAGCAGTAACAATGACTCGTACTGGGGACTCTATGGGTACAACTGCACGGTGATCTACTTCTAGGAGGCGGAAGTGTCCTAGGGGAAGGTCTGCTGTGGGTGTTATGTAGGAGTCGAATGTGAGGTCTTTGAAGTCGGTGTATTCGTAGGTCCAGTATCATTGGTGGCCGATGGCTTTTAGTGTTAAGTCCGGCTCGTTAATTTCGTCCATTATGTAGAGAATTTGTAGGGATGGTAAAGCTAGCATGATTAGGACGATAGCGGGAAGGATGGTTCAGACGAGTTCGATTTCTTGTGCGTCGACAGTGTTGGATGAAAGTTTACTTGAGAGTATGAAAGTAAGTAGGTAGAGCACTAAGGTGCAGATAGCTAATGCGACTATGAGGGCATGGTCGTGGAATTCCACGAGTTCTTCTATAATAGGGGATGAGGCATCTTGGAAGCCTAATTGTGAGTGGTTGGCCATGGTTGAGGTGTACTGGGTTTTCACCTGTAATTTGGTCTTGACAAGGCCATGTAATTGTTTTACTAACACCTCTAGATAAGAAAGAAGCATAAGTGGTTTGTATGCGGTTGGCTTGAAACCAACATATGAGGGTTCGATTCCTTCCTTTCTTGGACCTGGACAAAGGCTGGTTCTTCGAAGGTATGGTATGGGGGAGGGCAGCCGTGGATTCATTCAACGTTAGTGCTAGTTAGTTCTGGTTGAAGGGCTTTACGTTTGGATGCGAAGGCCTCCCAGATAATGAAAACTAGCATGATGACAGCTGTCATGGAGATGAGTGATCCTACGGAGGACATAGTGTTTCACATTGTGTAGGCGTCTGGGTAGTCAGAGTATCGTCGTGGCATTCCAGCTAGGCCTAGGAAGTGTTGGGGGAAGAAGGTGAGGTTAACTCCCACGAATATTACACCGAAGTGGATTTTGGCTCATGTGGAGTGTAGGGTGTATCCGGTGAATAGGGGGAATCAGTGTGTGAAGCCGGCTAAGATTGCGAATACTGCTCCCATGGATAGCACGTAGTGGAAGTGGGCAACTACATAGTAGGTGTCGTGTAGGGCAATGTCTAGGGAGGAGTTTGCAAGAACAATTCCTGTTAGCCCTCCAATAGTAAATAGGAAGATAAAGCCTAGGGCTCACAGTATTGGGGGATCTCATTTGATTGTGCCCCCATGGAGTGTGGCTAGTCAGCTGAAGACTTTAATACCAGTTGGGATAGCGATGATTATTGTGGCGGATGTGAAGTATGCTCGGGTGTCTACGTCTATTCCTACTGTGAACATGTGGTGGGCTCATACAATGAATCCTAAGAATCCAATAGACAGTATAGCCCATACTATTCCCATGTAACCAAAGGGTTCTTTTTTGCCCGAGTAGTAGGCTACTACATGGGAGATAATGCCGAATCCTGGTAGAATGAGAATGTAGACTTCTGGGTGGCCGAAGAATCAGAATAAGTGTTGGTATAGGACGGGATCTCCCCCTCCTGCAGGGTCGAAGAATGTCGTATTTAGATTGCGATCTGTTAGTAGCATGGTAATACCCGCAGCGAGGACTGGTAGGGACAGAAGTAGGAGTACTGCGGTGATTAGTACGGATCATACGAATAGTGGAGTTTGGTATTGTGAGAGGGCAGGTGGTTTTATGTTGATTGCTGTTGTAATGAAGTTGATTGCCCCTAGAATTGAGGAGATACCTGCTAGGTGAAGTGAGAAGATGGCTAGGTCGACTGAAGCTCCGGCGTGGGCTAAGTTTCCTGCTAGAGGGGGATATACGGTTCAGCCTGTACCTGCTCCAGCTTCTACTGTTGAGGAAGCTAGGAGAAGTAGGAAGGATGGAGGGAGTAGTCAAAAGCTTATGTTGTTTATTCGAGGGAATGCCATGTCTGGGGCTCCGATCATGAGTGGAACTAGTCAGTTGCCAAATCCTCCAATTATGATTGGCATGACCATGAAGAAGATTATGACGAACGCATGGGCGGTAACAACTACGTTATAGATTTGGTCGTCTCCCAGGAGGGCACCAGGTTGACCTAGTTCTGCTCGGATTAGGAGGCTTAGGGCGGTACCAACCATTCCGGCTCATGCGCCGAAGATGAGGTACAGAGTGCCAATGTCTTTGTGGTTGGTTGAGAATAATCATCGGTTGATGAAGGTCACAGGTAAGATGGCTGAGTGTATAAAGCGTTAGGCTGTAGTCCTTTTTACAGAGGTTCAATTCCTCTTCTTATCGGCTCTGTAGTGAAATTCATGTTGAGTTGCAAGCTCATCGATGTGCACTAACTGTGTACCGGAGTCTTAGGCAGAGGCCAGTTGGTTAAGGCATATAGCTGTTAACTATAGTGTTATGGGATCGAAGCCCATCTGTCTAGTGTCTTGGTTAAAGTCCTAGCTTAATTAAAGCGTCTGAGTTGCATTCAGGAAATGCAGGGTAGTGTCCTGCGGATTTTAGCAGAAACTAAGAGGGTTTAACTCTTGTTTAAGGCTTTGAAGGCCTTCGGTTTGGGTAATCCTAAGTTTCTTTAGGTGAGAGCGAGTAGTGCGGGGGAGAGGGGCAGGAGGGTGAGGGAGAGGGTGGTTAGTACTGCGATTATAGTGCTAGTTGGTTTGTTGGTGTGTCACTGTTTTATGTGGTTTGTGGTGTGCGGGGGTAGTGTGATTGTTGTGCAGTACGCAAGGCGGAGGTAGAAGAATAGGCTTAGTAGGGAGAGAAGAGAGATAATTATTGCTGTTGGAGCTAGGCCTTGTTTAGTTAGTTCTTGGATGATGGCCCATTTGGGGAGGAAGCCCGTTAAGGGGGGAAGGCCAGCTAGAGAAAGCAATGTAAGAAGAAGGATAGCATTAAGTGAGGGGGTTTTAGTTCATGCGGTCATTAGTGTAGAGAGTTTGAGAGCCTTTATTGTGTTTAGGGTAAGGAATACGGCTGTGGTTATCAGAGTGTATAGGTAGAAGTTGAGTAGGGTGAGTTTTGGGTCGTAGCATAGAATAATGGCTATTCAACCCAGGTGGGAGATTGAGGAGAAGGCTAGGATTTTACGGATTTGTGTCTGGTTGAGGCCTATTCAGCCCCCAAGAGCTGCGGATAGGAGGGCTATTGCGGCTAGTAGTGTGGGGTTGAGTGAGGGTGAGGTCAGGAATAATAGAGTGATTGGGGGGAATTTCATGGCTGTTGATAGTAAGAGTCCAGTTGTTAGAGAGGTGCCTTGAAGAACCTCTGGGAATCAGAAGTGGAATGGGACTAGTCCTAGTTTTATTGCTATGGCCGCAGTTAGTACTAGGCAGGCTACGGGGTGGGTTAATTGGGTGATGTCCCACTGTCCGGTGTATCATGCGTTGGTTATGCTGGAGAACAGGACTAAGGCGGAGGCGGTTGCTTGTACTAGGAAGTATTTGGTTGCGGCTTCAATGGCTCGAGGGTGGTGGGATTTTGAAATCAAGGGTAGTATAGCTAGTGTGTTGATCTCAAGGCCTGTTCAGGCCATAACTCAATGATTGCTTGAGACGGTAATGGTTGTTCCCAAGAGTAGGCTGATTATGAAGATTAATTTTGCTTGGGGGTTCATTAGCAGGGGATGGAGTTGAACCGTCATTTTCGGGGTATGGGCCCGATAGCTTGTTTAGCTGACCCTACTGGCCTAGGAAATAATATAAAGGGAGTATGGAGGGTTTTGATCCCTTCTGTGTAGGTTCAATTCCTGCTTTTCTAAGCCTAGGAAATGAGAGGGCTGGTATACCTCTGTGTTCACTTTATCATAGTGACCCTTAAATGCTCAGGCACATTTCCTAGAGAGGGTCCCACCTTAGGTACGGGGGAAGGCCCGCATAGCAGATTGGTATGCTGGTATGTCATAGGCATAGGGCCAGTGTTAAAGGAAGGAAGTTCTTTCATAAGAGGTGTATTAGTTGGTCGTACCGGAATCGAGGGTATGAGGCGCGGATTCAAAGAAAGCCTGCGGAAAGAAGTAGGACTTTGGTGGCTAGGATCATTGGGAACAACTCTTGGGGTGGGTTGAACATGCTGGGGTTAAAGAACAGGATGGCAGTGAGTGTATTTATGAGTATGATGTTAGCGTACTCTGCTAGAAAAAATAGGGCAAAGGGGCCGGCTGCATACTCGACGTTAAACCCTGAGACCAATTCTGATTCCCCTTCTGTGAGATCGAAGGGGGCACGGTTTGTTTCGGCGAGTGTGGATACATACCACATCATCGCAAGTGGTCAGCAGGAAAAGATTAGATATAGGGGTTCTTGGGCAACTGCAAGGGTGCTAAGGGTGTAGCTGCCGCTGAGGAGGATTACGGAAAGAAGAATAATGGCTAGGGTGACTTCGTAGGAGATGGTCTGGGCTACGGCTCGTAGCGCTCCAATCAGGGCATATTTAGAGTTAGAGGCTCATCCAGATCATAGGATTGAGTATACTGCCAGGCTTGATATAGCTAGCAGGAATAGCAGGCCTAAGTTTAGGTCTGCAAGGGAGAATGGGAGAGGAAGAGGGGTTCAGATTGAAATTGCTAGGAGTAAGGCCAGGATAGGGGTAAGGAGAAAGAGAATGGGGGAGGAGGTTGATGGGCGGATTGGCTCTTTGATGAACAGCTTAACTCCATCTGCCAGTGGTTGGAGGAGCCCGTATGGTCCTACGATGTTAGGACCTTTTCGGCCTTGCATATAGCTGAGAATTTTTCGCTCTACTAGGGTTAGAAAGGCGACGGCAATTAGGATTGGCAAGGCATAGGAAAGGGCTATGACGAGGTTGGTTAGGATGGGGTAGTTGGCCATGGGTGAATAGCGGGTTGTACAGGTTGAAGCTAGGGAGAGGATTT
Organism: Acanthornis magna; assembly: GCA_036785705.1. Classification (NCBI taxonomy): domain Eukaryota; kingdom Metazoa; phylum Chordata; class Aves; order Passeriformes; family Acanthizidae; genus Acanthornis; species Acanthornis magna. The sequence continues at coordinate 11,058 of JAWUZG010000957.1, read as the reverse complement.
GAACCTCTGAGTTAAAGGACTTAAGCCTTTTGCATTTGCCGAGCTCTGCCACGCTAGCTGGGTCCTTTTCTAGGACTTGGATGTGGTGAGATAGCCTTTTGTAATTAGTTGCATTCATTACTTAAGGCGAAGGCTTGCTTGTAGTATTGGCCTCACTTTTCCTATCCTTTCGTACTGGGAAGAGTTTATCATAGATAGAAACCGACCTGGATTGCTCCGGTCTGAACTCAGATCACGTAGGACTTTAATCGTTGAACAAACGAACCCTTGGTAGCCTCTGCGCCACCAGGATGTCCTGATCCAACATCGAGGTCGTAAACCTCCTTGTCGATACGGACTCTCGAAGGAGATTGCGCTGTTATCCCTGGGGTAGCTTGGTCCATTGTTCAATTGTATTGGGTCTGGGTACTGTTAGCACGTTGAGGGGTTGCTCTTGGTCAAGAGTTATGGTCTGGTTTTTGGAGGATTTGTTTTTCTCCAAGGTCGCCCCAACCGAAAAATGCGTGCCAGTGGCTTGGTTTGGTGGGTGGGCCCGATGTGGGTTTGGATGCCGTTTAGCGTGGCCGCGATTTTGAAGTTCCACAGGGTCTTCTCGTCTTATGGGTTTATTCCTGCTTTCGCACAGGAAGATCAATTTCACTGATTGCCTGTAAGAGACAGTTAAGACCTCGTATAGCCATTCATACTAGTCTCGATTTATGGGACAATTGATTGCGCTACCTTTGCACGGTTAGGATACCGCGGCCGTTGAACTAGGTCACCGGGCAGGCGTCACCTTCAATACTTGTTTGGTGGTTTGCTGAAGGCTATGTTTTTGGTAAACAGTCGGGCCTTGACGTGTTTGCCTAGTTCCTTTTACAGGTTTTAATCTTTCTTGATGGACGCTCCTCTGTTGGGTTAACAAATTGTTTAATACTTAGCTTGTTTTATTGTAGGTATTAGTGGAGTTTGTTAATAATGTGGGGATGTAAGCTTGCGTTGTAGAGGGAGGTACCCTAGTTACTCATTCTAGCATTAATTCTCCTATTTTGATAGGTTAGCCTGTTAGTGGTGAGGGAGTCGCGAGGTTTGTATATTTTTAGTGCAGGGAGCTTTAACGCACTCTTCTTTGATGGCTGCTTGAGGGCCCACTATAAGTTCCTTAATGGGTTTGCTTATCCGCTCGTGGAGATTGTACTCTTTTTTAAAGGAGCTGTACCCCCTTTAAATAGCCCTTAATTCGCTTCATTGGGGTTATTGAGTTTCCTTGGAGAAGAATTAAGAGTGAACTAAAATTCGTTTCACAGGCAACCAGCTATCACCCAGCTCGGTTGGCTTTTCACCTCTACCGACAAGTCATCCCACTCTTTTGCAACAGAGACGGGTTCGCTCAATAATAGCTGCTCGTAGGTAGCTCGCTTGGGTTTCGGGAAGGCAAACTTCAATTCATTTCGCTTGGTTTTTCTTGCTAGACCATGATGCAAAAGGTACAAGGGTTGATCTTTGCTGTTTTTAGCTTGTTTTTGTTCATTACTATTTCATCTTTCCCTTACGGTACGTGATCTCTATCGCTCCAATGGGTGTCTTTTCTATCACCTATACTAGGACTAGTGAATGTTTTAGTTAAGTGATTGGAAGTGGCTTTGTTATTCCAGGTCAATGTAAGTGGGCTAGAATTTGGCTTCGAGACGATCTGGTGTGAGCAGATATCTTTCAGGTGTAAGCTGAGTGCTTTCTGTTAAAGCTACGTCTCGGTAGTCTAAGTGCACCTTCCGGTACACTTACCTTGTTACGACTTACCTCATCTTTGGCTGAGTAGTTTATTAGTTATGTTGGGGGTTTGGGTCGCCTTTGAGGAGGGTGACGGGCGGTATGTACGTGCCCCAGAGCCGGCTTAAAGAGGGCTCGATTGTCCCACTTTACTGCTAAATCCGCCTTCCAGAGGTAGTTTCATGCCTCTTTGCCGTGATGTTCTATCTTAGAAAATGTAGCCCATTGCTCCCATTCCATAGGCTATACCTTGACCTGTCTTTTTAGCGTGGTAGGGCTATTGCGCTCACTGTTGGGCCTTCAGAGTGGGTGAGCTGGCGACGGCGGTATATAGGCTGATTTGGCAAGAAATGGTTAGGTGTATCGTGGATTATCGATTATAGAACAGGCTCCTCTAGGTGGGTTTGGGGCACCGCCAAGTCCTTAGAGTTTCAAGCGTTTGTGCTCGTAGTTCTCGGGCGGATGCTCAGGTAAGATAAGCATCGTTATTTACGGCCAGGCATAGTGGGGTATCTAATCCCAGTTTGGGCCCTGGCTTTCGTGGGTTTCAATTCATCGTTAGTCTAAGATCTTCTTTGGAATGATGGCCTTATGGGCATCTTGGGCTTATGACAGCTCAGTTGCATTTTAATCTTAGTTACTTTGATAGCATGTTACCACCCTTTACGCCGTCTTGGGAAAGTTAATTTGGGTTTCTTGTCTGACCGCGGTGGCTGGCACAAGATTTACCACCCCTAAGTTGCTATGGCTAAGTCAAGTTTACACTCATTGCTTAATACTAATTACTGCTGAATACCCGTGGGGGTGTGGCAAGTGCAAGGCGTCTTGGGCTACGGTAATGGTGAGCCTGATACCCGCTCCTACTGACCTGGGGAATGAGGTTCTGAGGGCTTTTACACTGGAGCGCGGATACTCGCATGTATATACCTAGCAATAACTAACAGTAAGGTTAGGACTAAGTCTTTTGTCCTTGGGTGCGTGTGGCAGCCATCTTAACATCTTCAGTGTTATGCTTTCGTTTAAGCTACAGGGACGTTTAAAATTTTTGGTGGGGTTGCAGTCGGTGTGGTGGCGATGTGATTTGTATTTTTGTTTAGATTTTTGTGCGGGGGAATAATCCTATAGATGGAAGGTAAAATGATAGAAAGAGAAAAGAATTTTTGGTGAAATGCATCAGTAGGGAGAGATCATACAAAAATTTCTTAAACAATGATAAAATTGTTAACGAAAATTGATGATGAGTTTAGGAGGAAGTCGGGGGAAAAGAAATGCAAGACAAATGAATAGCAAACGATCGAGGAAAATGTAGGGACTTATAGCTGAAAATTTGGAGAGAGTTTCGTTTGTGATGATGAAAAAAAATTTTTTGAGCGAACAAATGTGGGTTTTAGGTAACAATTCCTAGTAAGTGTAAACGTAAAAATTATGTCCGGCAAGCATGTCATTATTTGTTACTTGAGAGGGTAATAGCGCGGCTTCATGAATGTTATAAAAAGTGCATCAGTGTCAAGTATGAGACGAACTTATCCGCAAGCCATGACACTTAGGGGGTACATGAAAGTGACTAAACCGTTCGAGAGCCATGTGATGGACATGTCAAGAGGAAGGGATTACCTGCTACGCACTGGAAGGGTTTATTGAAAGGACCCCAAAAAGAAAAAAAGAGGAAAAACGGCCAGTGACGCGATTAAGAGGTTAAGGAGGAGTTATGCAGGCCAACCACTTGTATCTGTGAAGAGCAAGTTCGTGGGAAAGGACCAAGTTATGGCCCTGAAAAAGGAACCAGTGGCGCAAAAGAGCAAGTTGGGACAGGGTGTAGGGGGAAAGTATGCCCTTGAAGCCAAGGTCTAGGGACATTACTAACACCGGGTTGCTGATTTCTCGTGAGGTGCTCGATCAAGAAATAACCGGGTCCTCTGGCTTGGAGGTGCCTGAGAGCAAGGTTAATGTGTGTAATATGGGCTCAGTTCAATCATAGTTGGTACTTCTTGTATGTGCTTGTGGTGGTTTAAGTACAATTAAGCATTGAGCGATCTCGGGTGACGCTTGTTGTTGTCCTACTAGGTAGAATCACCTGGGCGGGATGAGTCCGAGTAGAAATGTATGCTAGAAACACTTCGTCTGAAAGGCTTGTCATGGGAACTAATTCTTTGAGTTGAGCTTGGACGTGCATAACACGTTATGTGGAATATCCTACATTCATGTAATGCCTGATGTGGAATATAATACTATGCAAAGTAATACATACCCTATAAAAAAGTTATGGGGGGGAGGGGGGGGGGTGTTCCTGTAGTTAAAGTCCCATAACGGTGGCTTTTCATGCCATTGATCTTGGAGAAAAGCCAAGTAGGAATTATGATAAGTTTCGTATTGTTTTTAGGGCTATGTTTTGTTTTTGGGGGGTTAGCAGTAGCGTCTAATCCTTCTCCTTATTATGGGGTGGTGGGGTTAGTAGTAGCTTCTGTTGCTGGGTGTGGGTGATTGGTTAGTTTGGGGGTTTCTTTTGTGTCATTGGTGTTGGTAATGGTTTATTTGGGGGGAATGCTAGTAGTGTTTGTTTACTCAGTTTCGTTAGCGGCGGATCCCTATCCTGAGTCCTGGGGCGATTGACGGGTTGTTGGTTATGGTGTAGGTCTGGGTTTGGTTGTTGGAGTGGGGGTTATTGTGGGAGGTTTGTTTGAATGTTTGCTTGAGGGGGGAACGGTTAATAGTGCGGGTATGTTTTCGACCCGATTTGATTTCAGCGGGGTGGCTTTGTTCTATTCTCGGGGGGCGGGGTTATTTTTAATTGCGGGTTGAGGGTTGTTGTTGACTTTGTTCGTGGTTTTAGAACTTGTGCGGGGGTTATCTCGGGGGGCAATTCGGGCGGTTTAGGGGGGGGGTCAGAAAGTAGTTTAGTTGAAAATTCCAGCTTTGGGAGTTGGCGATAAAGGTTCGATTCCTTTCTTTCTGATATTTAGGTTAAAACTCTAAGAAGGGGTGTAATCTTCAATCTTTGGCTTACAAGACCAATGTTTTTATAAACTATTAGAGTTGATTTAGAGTTTTAGTAGCTTGTTTTCTAGTATGCTTGCTAGGGGGAATAGGATAAGGATAATGGTGAAGTAGGAGAGGGAGGCTAGTTGGCCAATGATGATGAATGGATGTTCGACTGGTTGGCTTCCAACTCACGTTAGGATTAGGAGATTGGCGACTAGGGTTCAGAATAGGATTTGGGATAGGGGGCGGAAAGTTATTGAACGTTGTTTGGATTTATGGAGTAGGGGGGCGAGGAATAGGACTAGGACGGAGGCAGCTAAAGCTAGGACTCCTCCTAGTTTGTTGGGGATAGATCGTAGAATGGCGTATGCGAATAGGAAGTATCACTCAGGTTTGATGTGGGGAGGTGTAGCTAGGGGATTGGCGGGGGTGAAGTTTTCTGGGTCGCCTAGCAAGTTGGGTGAGAACAGGGCTAAGGTAGCAAGTAGGAGGAGTATCAGTGCGAAGCCTAGGACGTCCTTTGTGGAGTAGTAGGGATGGAATGGGATTTTGTCACAGTCTGAAGGGATTCCCAGGGGGTTGTTTGAGCCTGTTTCGTGGAGGAATGTGAGGTGGACTAGGGTTAAGCCTGCGATTACGAATGGGAGGAGGAAGTGGAGAGCAAAGAATCGGGTTAGTGTGGGGTTGTCTACTGAGAATCCGCCTCAGGCTCATTCTACTAAGGTTTGGCCGATATAGGGGATTGCTGAGAAAAGGTTGGTGATTACTGTAGCCCCTCAGAATGATATTTGGCCTCATGGGAGGACGTAGCCTACGAAAGCGGTGGCCATGAGGGCCAGGAGGAGGATAACTCCAACGTTTCAGGTTTCTTTATTTAGGTATGAGCCGTAATAGAATCCTCGTCCAATGTGGAGGTAAATGCAGATGAAGAAAAATGAGGCTCCATTTGCATGGAGGTTGCGGATGAGTCAGCCGAATTGGACATTTCGGCATGTATGTGCAACAGAGGAGAAGGCTAGGGTAGTATCTGCTGTGTAGTGTGTGGCTAGTAGTAGGCCTGTGACGATTTGAGTTACTAGGCAGATGCCTAATAGTGATCCGAAGTTTCATCAGGCTGAGATATTTGATGGGGTTGGGAGGTCGATTAGTGAGTCGTTGACGATTTTTAGGAGAGGGTGATTTTTGCGAAGATTGAGGGCCATTATGCTTGATCTGTATGTTGATACTAGTATGATGAGGATTGACAGGGCAAAGGATCCTAGGTAGGCTTTGATTTGGCCTGTGTGTAGGGTGGTCATGGTTTTGGATGTTTTTAGTTGTAGGGTTGCTAGTCCTTCTGGGCCTAGTATTTTAAATCAGGATAGGTCGATTAGGTGGGAGGCGATGTTTTGGCCTCCATTGAGGAATTTTGTAGTGCTGAGGCGGTGGGTTAGTGGATTGAAGTAGCCTAGGGTTGTGGAGAAGTTCATAAAAGGGTTTTGTTTGGGTAGGATTAGGGCTTGAGCTATTTTTGACAGTTCTAGGGCTAAGGTGATTCCTAAGGCTGTGACGATAATGGCGGTGATTTTAATGTATAGGGGTATGGTTATTGGTGGTGTTTTTGTAGGGAGAATAAATGATGTAATTAGGAATCCTGCTGTGATGCTGCCTAGGGCAAGTCGGGTAATTGGGGAGAGGATTGCTGGGTTGTTTTCGTTTATTGGGGTTAGTGGGGGGATGCGGACGAATCCTGTTTGGACTAGTAGGGTTAGTCGTAGGGTATAGATTGCGGTGAATGATGTGGCTAAGAGTGTTAGGAGTAAGGCTCAAGCGTTGAGGTATGATGTGTTGAGGCTTTCGATGATAGCATCTTTTGAGTAGAATCCGGCTAAGAATGGTGTTCCTATTAGGGCTAGGTTTCCGATGGTAAGGCATGAGGTTGTTGTAGGTAGTATTTTTTGAAGTCCTCCTATTTTTCGAATGTCCTGCTCGCCGTTGAGGTTGTGGATGATAGATCCAGAGCACAGGAATAGTATGGCTTTGAAGAATGCATGGGTTGAGATGTGTAGGAAGGCTAGTTGAGGTAAGTTTAGTCCGATTGTAACTATTATTAGGCCTAGTTGGCTAGATGTGGAGAAAGCAATGATTTTTTTGATATCGTTTTGGGTTAAAGCGCAGGTAGCGGCAAATAGTGTAGATAAAGCACCCAGGCATAGGCAGAGGGTTAGAGCTGTTGGGTTGTTGCTGAATATAGGGTGAGTTCGGATGAGTAGGAAGATTCCGGCTACTACTATGGTGCTTGAGTGTAGTAGGGCTGAGACGGGGGTGGGTCCTTCTATGGCAGCGGGGAGTCATGGGTGAAGGCCAAATTGGGCGGATTTGGCTGTTGCAGCTAGAATGAGGCCTAGCAGGGGTAGTGTGGGAATTTGGGTGGGGGAGGCGATTTGTTGGATTTCTCAGGTGTTTAAAGTGGAGGCTAGTCATGCTATGCAGAGGATGAGGCCTACATCTCCGACCCGGTTGTAGAGTACGGCTTGCAGGGCGGCCGTGTTAGCGTCCGCCCGCCCGTGTCATCAGCTGATTAGTAGGAATGATATAATTCCCACTCCTTCTCAGCCAATGAACAGAACAAATAGGTTGTTGGCGATGATTAGAATGAGTATAGCGATTAGGAAGAATAGTAAGTATGAGAAGAATTTTGTAATGTACGGGTCTGATTCCATGTATCAGGAGGCGAATTGTAGGATAGACCAGGATACAAATAGGGCGATTGGGAAGAATGTAAGGGAGTAGAAGTCTATTTTTAAGCTAATTGGGATTTTAAAGTTTATAATGAATTTTCATTCTCATATGGAAGTGAGACTTTCCGTGCCCGAATGGACGTAAATGGTTATTGGAATTAAACTAATTAGGAAGGAGGCTTTGACGGTGTTTGTGATGGTGGATGGGGTGTTTTTTAGGTTGTTTGAGAGTAGAGGAAGGATGATTGGAGTGGATAGGGTTGCTAGGGTTAGTAGTATTGATGTGTTTAGGACTAGTGATAGGTCCATTACTTTCACTTGGATTTGCACCAAGATAGGTGGCTCCTAAGACCATTGGATTACTGTTATCCTTTGAAAGTTAAGGGGGCTGAGATTTTAGGCTCAGATACAGGAATTAGCAGTTCTTGTTGTTTAAAACCTCCCCTCGGCAAGTAAGAAGGGTTTAACTTCTATTTTTAGGATCACAGTCTAACGTTTGGTTTAAAACTATACTTGCATATGGGGGCTCCGGAGATTAATTCCGGTTTGAAGATGAGGAGGATTATGGGTGCTATGTGGAGGGCTATGAGTAGATGTTCTCGTGTGGAGGAGTTTTGGATTGAGGTGATATGGGATGGTAGTATGCCTCGTTGTGTTATTGTTAGTATGTATAAGGTGTATGAGGCAGTTAGGATTGAGGCGGCCCCTGTAAGGATGATAGTGAGTGAGGATCAGTTGAAGAGGGCGATTATGATGGTTAACTCAGCTATGAGGTTGATGGTTGGAGGGAGGGCTATGTTTGTTAGGTTGGCTAGGAGTCATCAGATGGCTATGAGGGGCAGGAGAGGTTGGAGACCTCGTGTGAGTAGTAGGATTCGGCTATGTGTGCGTTCGTAGTTTGTGTTAGCCAGGCAGAATAGTATGGAGGAGGTTAGTCCGTGGGCAATTATTAGGATTATTGCGCCTGTGAATGCCCATTGGGTTTGGATTATGGTTGCGGCGACGACTAGGCCTATGTGGCTTACGGAGGAGTAGGCGATTAATGATTTTAGGTCGATTTGTCGTAGGCAGATGGCGCTAGTTATTAGTGCTCCTCATAAGGCTAGGGTAATAAATGGGTAGTGGAGGCCGGTTAGTGGGGGGTTGACTAGGATGGTGATTCGTATGATGCCATATCCTCCTAATTTGAGGAGTAGGGCGGCGAGTAGCATGGACCCAGCAATTGGGGCTTCTACGTGAGCTTTAGGGAGTCATAGGTGGAGGCCATAGAGTGGGGCCTTAACCATGAATGCTAAGAGTAGGGCTATACTGCATGCTAGACTGGTTCAGGAGTTGGTTAGTGTTGGGTGGGAGAGTTTGAGTATTGGGAGATAGAGTGTGCCGATTTGGTTGTGAAGGTGGAGGATGGTGATTAGTAAGGGGAGTGAGCTGGCGAGTGTGTAAAATAAGAGGTAGATGCCTGCGCTCAGGCGTTCTGGTTGGTTGCCTCAGCGTGTGATTAGGATCAGAGTGGGGATCAGGGTGGCTTCGAATGCAATGTAGAATAACATGAGCTCTGAGGCCGAAAAGGCTAGTAGGATGAATGGTTGGGCCAGGACGATTGTTGTGGCAAAGACTCGTTTGCGAATAATGGGCTCCTGTTCTAGGTGGTTTTGGCTTGCTATAATCATTAAAGGTAGGAGTCAGCAGGATAGGACTAGTAGGGGAGACGAGATTTGGTCGATTGAAGTTCAGTAAGTTAGGCTTTTGCTTGGGTAGTATGTTGGGGCGAATCATTGAAGGCTTACGGTAGCGATTAGGAAGCTGTGTGCTGTGATGTTAGTCCAGAGGTGTTTGGCGGGAGATAGGAGGGCTAGGGGGAGGAGTATGATAGTAGGGATTATGATTTTTAGCATTGTAGTAGGTTGAAGTTGTGGAGATGGTCGGAGCCGTGTGTTCGGGTGGAGGCGACTAGAAGGGCCAGTCCTGTTCCCGCTTCACAGGCGGAGAATGCTAGTATTAGGATTGGTAGTACGATTGGGGATGTTGTTTGGGTCTGGATCGGTCACATTGTTAGGGCCACATATATTGATAGTATTATACTTTCTAAGCATAGAAGTGCCGAGATCAGATGGGTTCGGTGGAAAGCTAGGCCAAGGCTGCTTAGGACGAAGGCTGAGTAAAAGCTCAGGTGAAGAGAGGACATGAAGAAAGTTATAGGGTGGCAGCTATAATCTGTTGAGTCGAAATCAACTGTCTTGTTTAGACTAACTTTCTGTTATTCTGCCCATTCTAGGCCTCCTTGAGTTCATTCGTAGATTAGTCCAAGGGTGAGGAGGAGGATGAGGGTGGAGGCTCAGGTTAGTGTGGTAGTTGGGGATTGTAGTTGAACGGCTCATGGGAGAGGAAGGAGAAGGGCAATTTCTAGGTCAAATAGTAGGAATAGGATTGCTACTAGGAAAAATCGGATTGAGAATGGAAGTCGAGCGGACCCCAGGGGATCGAAACCGCATTCGTATGGTGATAGTTTTTCTGAGTCTGGGTTTATTTGGGCTAGTCAGAAGTTCAGTGCTGTTAGGACGATGCTTAGGGTCAGTGATAGTGTAATTATGAATATGATTATATTTATTACTCTTCTCTGGGTTTAAACCAGATCTCATGGATTGGAAGTCCATTGTAATGAATATACTAGAAGAGTAAGATCCTCATCAGTAGATAGTGATGTAGAGGAACAGTCATACGACGTCTACAAAGTGTCAGTATCAAGCTGCTGCCTCGAAGCCAAAGTGATGGTTAGAGGTGAAGTGGTATTTAATTAGGCGTACGAGGCATACTAATAGGAATGTTGAGCCGATGATGACATGTAGGCCGTGGAAGCCGGTGGCAACGAAGAAGGTGGAGCCGTAGACTCCATCGGCAATTGAGAAGGGAGCTTCGTAGTATTCTATAGCTTGAAGGGCGGTGAAGTAGAATCCTAGTAGGACTGTAAGGGTGAGGGCTTGGATTGCCTGTTTTCGGTTGGCTTCTGTAATACTATGATGGGCTCATGTTACGGTAACTCCAGAAGCTAGAAGGATAGCGGTGTTAAGTAGGGGGACTTCTATCGGATTAAGGGGTTTAATCCCGGTAGGGGGTCACTGTCCTCCTAGTTCTGGGGTAGGGACTAGGCTAGAGTGGAAGAAGGCTCAGAAGAAGCCTAGGAAGAAGAATGCTTCAGATGTGATAAATAGGATTATTCCGTATCGGAGGCCTTTTTGTACTGTGGGTGTGTGATGACCTTGGAATGTGCTTTCCCGGATGATGTCCCGTCATCATTGAATTATGACTAGGGCGGTCGATGTGAGTCCCAGGATCAGGAGTTGGGGGGAGTTGTAGTGAAATCACATGGTTAGGCCTGAGGTGGTAAGTAGGGCAGAGGCTGCTCCAAAGATTGGTCATGGGCTTGGATCTACTATATGGTAGGAGTGTGCTTGGTGGGTCATTGAGTTTAGATGTTTTCTTGTAGATATAAGCTTAGTAATAGGACGAAGACGTAAGCCTGGATTATAGCTACTGCTACTTCTAGGATTGTTAGGAGGAAAAGGATTAGTAGTGTCAGGAGGGACACTACGGGTATGGTGGAGAATAGGGC
>JAWUZG010000956.1:0-53207 GCA_036785705.1 Acanthornis magna | reverse complement strand
ACCTTTGGTATCATTGGGAACATTGGTGCTGAGAGGGTCGTGGTGATCGGATAGGGTTGGGGACATTGGTGACACTGGTGGGACATTGGGGACACTGTCGGGGACATTGGGGACACCATTGGGGACGTTGGTGACACTGTTGGTGACACCTTTGACATGGCTGGAGACACCTGGGACACCATTGGGGACACTGGGGACACTGTTGGGACATTGGCGACGCTGTCGGAACATTGAGGATTTCATTGTGGACATTGGGGACACCGTTGGGGACATTGGGGACACCATTGGGGACATTGGGACATCAGTGAGACTGTTGGCGACACTGGTGGGACATTGGGGACATCACTGGGGACATTGGGGACACCATTGGGGACACTGGGGACACCATTGGAGATATTGGGGACACCATTGGGGACATTGGGGACACCGTTGGGGACATTGGGGACATCATTGGGGACATTGGGGACAGGGTCAGAGACATGTCAGACATGGCTGGAGACACCTGGGACTCCATTGGGGACATTGGGGACATCGGTGAGACTGTTGGCGACACTGGTGGGACATTGGGGACACCATTGGGGACATTGGTGACGCTGTTGGGAGCATCTTGGAAACTGTTGGGGACACTTAGGGAAGGACATGTCCCCAATGTCCCCAATGTCACCAATGTCCCCAACATCCCCAGCGTCCCAATGTCCCCAACATCCCCAATGTCCCCAGTGTCCCCACTGTCCCCAAATCCCCAACGCCCCCATTGTCCCCAATCCCCCAGTGTCCCCACTGTCCCCAATGTCCCCAACGCCCCCATTGTCCCCACTGTCCCTAATGTCCCCAGTGTCCCCACTGTCCCCAATGTCCCCAATGTCCCCAATGTCCCCAGTGTCCCCACTGTCCCCGCTGTCCCCAATGTCCCCAATGTCCCCACTGTCCCCAATGTCCCCAGTGTCCCCAATGTCCCCAATGTCCCCACTGTCCCCAATGTCCCCAGTGTCCCCAGTGTCCCCAACGATGTCCCCACTGTCCCCGCTGTCCCCAGGGCTGAAGCGAGGGCTGTGCCTGAGGATCAATCACTTCCCTGAGGACCTCGAGTATGACCACGACAGCGCCGAGTACCTGCTCCGTGAGTTACCATGGCAACCGCGGCGCCGTCACCATGGCGACCGTGTCACCGTCACCGTGGCGACTGTGGCGTGGTCACACCCCCCTGTCACCCCTGTGTCACCATGGCAACCGTGGCCATCGTCCCTGTGTCACTATGGCACCCCCAGGGCATTCTCATGGTGACCCTGTTACCATGGTGACCGTGTCCCTGTTACCATGGCGACCGTGCCCCTGTCACCTCCCTGTGTCACCATGGCAACCGCGGCCATCGTCCCTGTGTCACCACGACAATCCTCAGGGCATTCTCACGGTGACCCCATTACCATGGCGACCGTGCCCCTGTCACCTCCCTGTGTCACCATGGCAACCCTCAGGGCATTCTCACGGTGACCCTGTTGCCATGGCGACCGTATCCCTGTCACCTCCCTGTGTCACCATGGCAACCGCGGCCATCCTCCCCGTGTCACCATGGCAACCCTCAGGGCATTCTCGGGGTCACCATGGCATCCCTGTCACCTCCCTGTGTCGCCATGGCAACCGCCTCATTGTGACCCTGTTGCCATGGCGACCGTGCCCCTGTCACCTGCCCAGCCCTGCCGTCACCATGGCAACCGCCCGCTGTCACCCCCGGGGTCGCCGTGGCAATCGAATTCGTTGCCATGGCGACGCTCCCAGCGCTCGGTCGGTGATGCTGCGGCCGTTGCCATGGCGACGGCCCCGTGACCGCCCTGGCAACCGTCCCGGCGATGCCGTTGCCATGGCGATGGCCTGGTACCCGGGCTTGCGTTTCCTTGGCAACCGTCCCGGCGATGCCGTTGCCATGGCAATGCTCCCAGCGTGATCCTGCTGGCGCTGCGGCCGTTGCCATGGCAACAGCATGGTACCCAAGCTCGCGTTTCCATGGCAACCGTCCCGGCGATGCTGCTGCCGTTGCCGTGGCAACTGTGCCCGGCTCCCTGATTGGCCCCCGGCCCCAGGGCTCTGATTGGCTGGAGATAAGAGATCCCCCTCCAATGCTGGGCTCTGATTGGTTCTCTCTCCCTGAGCTCTGATTGGCTGGGGAGAACTGATCCCTGTCCCTTCCTGGGCTCTGATTGGTCCTCCACTCCCTCCCACTCCCTGATTGGTTGGGATTAACCCATCCCTGAGCTCTGATTGGCCGGGGAGAACTGATCCCTGTCCACTGCTGAGCCCTGATTGGTTGGAACTTGCAGATCCCTTTCCAATGGTGAGCTCTGATTGGTCCCTACTCCCTGCTCTCCCATTGGCTGCGATGAACCAATCCCCGCCCATTCCCAGGCTCTGATTGGTCAGGATGAACTGATCCTGGGCTCTGATTGGCTCCCCACCCGTTCCCAGGCTCTGATTGGCTCTCTGTCCCTTCCCGGGCTCCGATTGGTCGGGATGAACCTATCCCCACCTTTTCCTGGGCTCTGATTGGCTCCCCACCTTTTCCCACTCCCTGATTGGTCAGGATGAACCGATCCCCACCCTTCCCGGGCTCTGATTGGTTCCCTGCCCGTTCCCGGTCCCTGATTGGCTCCCTGTCCCTTCCCGCTCCCTGATTGGCCGGTACGGACCTTTCCCGGTCTCTGATTGGCTCCCCTCCTGCTCCCGCTCCCTGATTGGCTGCTATGGACCTTTCCTGGTCCCTGATTGGCTCTCCGCCCGCTCCCGCTCTCTAATTGGCTCCTTGCCCCTTCCCGTTCCCTGATTGGCCACTGTGGCCCTTTCCTGGTCCCTGATTGGCTGGTATGGCCCTTTCCCGCTCTCTGATTGGCTCCCTGCCCCTTCCCACTCTCTGATTGGCTCCCCGCTGCTTCCCGCTCCCTGATTGGCCGGGTTGAACCTTTCCCGCTCTCTGATTGGTTCCCCGCCCCTTCCCGCTCCCTGATTGGCCGGGTTGAACCTTTCCCGCTCTCTGATTGGCTCCCCGCCCTTTCCCGCTCTCTGATTGGCTCCCTGCCCCTTCCCACTCTCTGATTGGCTCCCCGCCGCTTCCCGCTCCCTGATTGGCCGGGTTGAACCTTTCCCGCTCCCTGATTGGCCGCTGCGGCCTTTCCCGCTCTCTGATTGGCTCCCTGCCCCTTCCCGCTCTCTGATTGGCTGGTGTGGCCATTCCCGCTCTCTGATTGGCCGCTGCGGCCATTCCCGCTCTCTGATTGGCCGTTTCCTGCGCAGGCGTGGTGAGAGCCTCGAGCATTTTCCCGATCCTGAGCGCGGCGCTGCTGCTGCTCGGGGGGCTCTGCGTGGCTGCGTCGCGCATGCGCAGGGCGCGCACGGGGCTCGTGCTCGGCGCCGGGATTCTCTTCGTGGCTGCAGGTGAGTGCCGAATCCCCAAAATTCTGACCCGAAATCCCCCAAATCCTGACCCAAATCCTGAAATCCTGACCCAAATTCCCGAAATCCTGACCCAATCCCCGAAATTCTGACCCAAATCCTGAAATCCTGCATGAAATTCCCAAAATTCTGCATGAAATCCCCGAAATCCTGCATGAAATCCCCGAAATCCTGACCCAATCCCCGCTCGGCCCCGGATTCTCTTCGTGGCTGCAGGTGAGTGCCGAATCCCCAAAATTCTGACCCGAAATCCCTAAAATCCTGACCCAAAATCCCCGAAATCCTGACCCAAATTACCCAAATCCTGACCCAAAATCCCCGAAATCCTGACCCAAATTACCCAAATCCTGCATGAAATCCCAAAATCCTGCCAAAATCCCAAAATCCTGCATGAAATCCCAAAATCCTGCCCAAAATCCCAAAATCCTGCATGAAATCCCCGAAATCCTGACCCAAATTCCCAAAATCCTGACCCAATCCCCGCTTGGCGCCGGGATTCTCTTCGTGGCTGCAGGTGAGTGCCAAATCCCCAAAATTCTGACCCGAAATTACCCGAATTCTGACCCAAATTACCCAAATCCTGACCCAAATCCCGAAATCCTGCATGAAATCCCCGAAATCCGGACCCAAATCCTGCCCCAAATCCTGAAATCCCCAAATCCTGCATGAAATCCCCGAAATCCACACCGAAATCCAAAATCCTCCCCAAAATCCCCCAAATCCTGCATGAAATGCCCAAAATCTCTCCCAAAATCCCCAAAATCCCTCCCAAAATCCCCAAAACCCACCCTGGGATCCCAAAATCTCTCCCAAAATCCCCCAAATCCTGCATGAAATCCCCAAAACCCACCCTGGGATCCCAAATCCTCCTCAAAATCCCCCAAAATCCTGCCTGAGATCCCCAAAATCCATCCCGAAATCCCCAAAATCCTGCCTGAAATCCCCAAAATGTATCCCAAAATCCCCCAAATCCTGCCTGAAATCCCCAAAACTCACCCTGGGACCCCAAAATCCTCACCAAAATCCCCCAAATCCTGTCTGAAATCCCCAAAATCCCTCCCAAAATTCCCCAAATCCTGCATGAAATCCCCAAAACCCACCCTGAAATCCCCAAAATCCATCCCTGGGACCCCCAAATCCTCCCCAAAATCCTGCCCAAAATCCATCCCCAAATCCCCCAAACCCACCCCTCCCCCTCCCCCCACTCCCCCTCCCATTTCCCCCCCCCCCCAAATTCCTCCTTTTTTTTTTCTCTCCCCAAAAAAAGGCCTCTCCAACATCATCGGCGTCATCGTCTACATCTCGGCCAACGCGGGGGAGGGGGCGGGGGGCGTCCCCTCCCCCGGCGGGACGGGGGTGGGGGAGGGGAGCGCCGCGCCCCCCCTTACTCCTACGGCTGGAGCTTTTATTTCGGGGGGGTCTCCTTCATCCTGGCCGAGGCCATCGGGGTCCTGGCGGTCAACCTCTACATCGAGAGGCACCGCAAATCCCCTCCCCCACCCGCCGCCCCTCCCCCACCGCCCCCCCCCAGGACCGTAGCCCCTCCCCCTTCCTTCCCGGCCCCGCCCCGGCCCCGCCCCCACCGCCGCCGCTCGCGCTCGGGCTCGCGCTCGGGGGAGTCGCCCCCTCCCCCACCCCGCGGGAAAAACGCCGCCGAGGCCCCTCCCCCCCCCCGCCGCCCCTCCCCCGCCCCCCGAGATCTCCATGTACACGCTGAGCAGGGAGGGGCCCCTCCCCCACCCCGCGCAGGCCACGCCCACCGCCCCTCCCCCACCCGGGACCCCCGGGCCGCACCCCGAGGGGGGGACGGGGACGCTCAACAGGAAAACCACGCCCGTGTAGGGAGGGCACCCCGAAATCAGCCAAAATCGGCCGAAATCAGCCCGAAATCAGCCTGAAATCAGCCTGAAATCAGCCAAAATCGGCCGAAATCAGCCCGAAATCAGCCTGAAATCAGCACAAAATCAGCACAAAATCAGCCCAAAATTACCCCAAAATCAGCCCGAAATCAGCCTAAAATCAGCACAAAATCATCATAAAAACAGCGCAAAATCAGCCTAAAATCAGCCCAAAATCAGCCCAAAATCAGCCCAAAATCAGGCCAGAATCATCACAAAATCAGCCCGAAATCAGGCCAAAAATCAGCGCAAAATCAGGCCAAAAATCAGCACAAAATCAGCGCAAAATCATCATAAAATCATTCCAAAATCATCTTAGAATCATCGCAAAATCAGTGCAAAATCAGCGCAAAATCACAAAATCAGGCCAAAATTATTGCCAAAATCAGCCCAAAATCATCACAAAATCAGCCCAAAATCACGCCAAACTCATCGCAAAATCAGCACAAAATCAGCACAAAATCATCCTAAGATAAGCCCCAAAATCATCACAAAATCATTCCAAAATCATCCCAGAATCATCTCAAAATCATCGCAAAATCAGCCCAAAATCAGCCCAGAATCATCTCAAAATCATCACAAAATCAGGCCAAAATTATTGCCAAAATCAGCCCAAAATCAGCCCAAAATTCACAGGGATTCCCTCCCAAAATTCCCCCCTCCCCCACCCCGCGGGAAAAACGCCGCCGAGGCCCCTCCCCCCCCCGCCGCCCCTCCCCCGCCCCCCGAGATCTCCATGTACACGCTGAGCAGGGAGGGGCCCCTCCCCCACCCCGCGCAGGCCACGCCCACCGCCCCTCCCCCACCCGGGACCCCCGGGCCGCACCCCGAGGGGGGGACGGGGACGCTCAACAGGAAAACCACGCCCGTGTAGGGAGGGCACCCCGAAATCAGCCAAAATCGGCCGAAATCAGCCCGAAATCAGCCTGAAATCAGCACAAAATCAGCCCAAAATTACCCCAAAATCAG
The DNA here is from genome assembly GCA_036785705.1 of Acanthornis magna. Classification (NCBI taxonomy): domain Eukaryota; kingdom Metazoa; phylum Chordata; class Aves; order Passeriformes; family Acanthizidae; genus Acanthornis; species Acanthornis magna. The sequence continues at coordinate 46,899 of JAWUZG010000956.1, read as the reverse complement.
CCCGAAATCAGCCTAAAATCAGCACAAAATCATCATAAAACAGCGCAAAATCAGCCTAAAATCAGCCCAAAATCAGCCCAAAATCAGCCCAAAATCAGGCCAGAATCATCACAAAATCAGCCCGAAATCAGCCCAAAAATCAGCGCAAAATCAGCCCAAAATCAGCCTGAAATCAGCCCAAAATCAGCCTGAAATCAGCCCAAAAATCAGCGCAAAATCAGCCCAAAATCAGCCTGAAATCAGCACAAAATCAGCCCAAAATCAGCGCAAAATCCTCACAAAATAATCGCAAAATCAGCGCAAAATCCTCACAAAATAATCGCAAAATCAGCGCAAAATCAGCCCAAAATAATCTCAAAATCATCACAAAATCATTCCAAAATCAGCCTGAAATCAGACCAAAATCAGCCTAAATCAGCCCAAAATCACTCAAAATCATTCCAAAATCAGCCCAAAATCAGCCCAAAATCAGTGCAAAATCAGCCTGAAATCAGCCCAAAATCATCCCAGAATCATCGCAAAATCATCACAAAATCATTCCAAAAATCATTATAAAATCATCCAAAAATCAGCGCAAAATCATCACAAAATCAGCGCAAAATCATCACAAAATCAGCCAAAAATCAGCCCAAAAGCATCACAAAATCAACCCAAAATCAGCCAAAATCTTCACAAAATCATCACAATATCATTCCAAAAATCATTACAAAATTGCCCCAAAATCATCACAAAATCAACCCAAAATCATCACAAAATCATCACAAAATCAGCCTGAAATCATCCCAAAATAAGCCTGAAATCAGCCCAAAATCAGCCCAAAATAATCTCAAAATCATCACAAAATCAGCCCAAAAATCAGCCCAAAATCATCACAAAATCAGCCCAAAATCAGCCCAAAAATCAGCGCAAAATCAGCCCAAAATCAGCCTGAAATCAGCACAAAATCAGCACAAAATCAGCCCAAAATCACTCAAAATCAGCCTGAAATCAGCCCAAAATCAGCCCAAATTCAGCACAAAATCAGCACAAAATCAGCGCAAAATCAGCCCAAAATCAGCCCAAAAATCAGCGCAAAATCAGCCCAAAATCAGCCTGAAATCAGCACAAAATCAGCCCAAAATCAGCCCAAAATCAGCGCAAAATCAGCCTGAAATCAGCCCAAAATCAGCGCAAAATCAGCCCAAAATCAGCCCAAAATCAGTGCAAAATCATCACAAAATAATCTCAAAATCAGCCCAAAATCAGCGCAAAATCCTCACAAAATAATCGCAAAATCAGCGCAAAATCAGCCCAAAATAATCTCAAAATCATCACAAAATCATTCCAAAATCAGCCTGAAATCAGACCAAAATCAGCCTAAATCAGCCCAAAATCACTCAAAATCATTCCAAAATCAGCCCAAAATCAGCCCAAAATCAGTGCAAAATCAGCCTGAAATCAGCCCAAAATCAGCTTGAAATCAGCCCAAAAATCAGCCCAAAATCAGCCTGAAATCAGCCCAAAATCATCCCAGAATCATCGCAAAATCATCACAAAATCATTCCAAAATTCATTACAGAATTACCCCAAAATCAGTGTGAAATCATCACAAAATCAGCACAAAATCATCACAAAATCATCTCAAAATCATCGCAAAATCAGTGCAAAATCGGCGCAAAATCATGACAAAATCATCACAAAATCATTCCAAAAATCGTTACAAAATCATCCAAAAATCAGCGCAAAATCATCACAAAATCAGCGCAAAATCATTACAAAATCAGCCCAAAATCATCACAAAATCATTGCAAAAATCATTATAAAATTGCCCCAAAATCATCACAAAATCAACCCAAAATCATCACAAAATCATCACAAAATCATCACAAAATCAGCCTGAAATCATCCCAAAATAAGCCTGAAATCAGCCCAAAATCAGCCCAAAATAATCTCAAAATCATCACAAAATCAGCCCAAAAATCAGCCCAAAAATCAGCCCAAAATAATCTCAAAATCATCACAAAATCATTCCAAAAATCATCCCCGAATCGTCCCAGAATCATTGCAAAATCAGCGCAAAATCATCTCAAAATCAGCCCAAAATCATCACAAAATCATTCCAAAATCAGCCCAAAATCATCACCCCAAAATCAGCGCAGAATCATCACAAAATCATTCCAAAATTTACAGGATTACCCTCCCAAAATCCCCCCAAAATCACCCAAAAATCAGCCCAAAATCATTCCAAAATAATTCCAAAATCACCCCCAAAATTCACAGGGATACCCTCCCAAAATTCCCTCCAAATATTCCCCGGAAAATCCACCCAAAATCACCCCAAAATCCCAAAATCACCCCCAAAATTCATAGGGATTCCCCCCCAAAATCCCCCCAAATTTTCTGTCCCTGGGGGTCCCAAAATTCCTCATTTTTGGGGAAAGAATTCCCCAAAATTCCTCATTTTTTGGGAGGGAATTCCCCAAAATTCCTCATTTTTTTGGGAAAGAATTCCCCAAAATTCCTCATTTTTTTGGGATGGAATTCCCCCAAATTCCTCATTTTTTTGGGAGGGAATTCCCCAAAATTCCTCATTTTTTTGGGAGGGAATTCCCCAAAATTCCTCATTTTTTGGGAGGGAATTCCCCAAAATTCCTCCTTTTTTTGGGAGGGAATTCCCCAAAATTCCTCATTTTTTTGGGAAAGAATTCCCCAAAATTCCTCATTTTTTGGGAGGGAATTCCCCAAAATTCCTCATTTTTTGGGAGGGAATTCCCCAAAATTCCTCATTTTTTTGGGAGGGAATTCCCCAAAATTCCTCATTTTTTTGGGATGGAATTCCCCAAAATTCCTCATTTTTTTGGGAGGGAATTCCCCCAAATTCCTCATTTTTTTGGGAGGGAATTCCCCAAAATTCCTCATTTTTTGGGAGGGAATTCCCCAAAATTCCTCATTTTTTTGGGATGGAATTTCCCAAAATTCCTCATTTTTTTGGGAGGGAATTCCCCAAAATTTATCATTTTTTTGGGAAAGAATTCCCCAAAATTCCTCATTTTTTTGGGGGGGAATTCCCCAAAATTCCTCATTTTTTGGGAGGGAATTCCCCAAAATTCCTCATTTTTTGGGAGGGAATTCCCCAAAATTCCTCATTTTTTGGGAGGGAATTCCCCAAAATTCCTCATTTTTTTGGGAGGGAATTCCCCAAAATTCCTCATTTTTTGGGAGGGAATTCCCCAAAATTCCTCATTTTTTGGGAGGGAATTCCCCAAAATTCCTCATTTTTTGGGAAAGAATTCCCCAAAATTCCTCATTTTTTGGGAGGGAATTCCCCAAAATTCCTCATTTTTTGGGAGGGAATTCCCCAAAATTCCTCATTTTTTTGGGGGGGAATTCCCCAAAATTCCTCATTTTTTGGGAGGGAATTCCCCAAAATTCCTCATTTTTTGGGAGGGAATTCCCCAAAATTCCTCATTTTTTGGGAGGGAATTCCCCAAAATTCCTCATTTTTTTGGGAGGGAATTCCCCAAAATTCCTCATTTTTTGGGAGGGAATTCCCCAAAATTCCTCATTTTTTGGGAGGGAATTCCCCAAAATTCCTCAAATTTCGCCCCTCCCCCCCAACCCCTGGGGGGTCCCAGTGCCTTAAAGGGGGGGGGGGGACCCCGGGACGCCCCCACCAGTATCGACCAGTTTGGCCCAGTTTGGACCAATTTGGACCAGTATGGACCAGTTTGGCCCAGTTTGGACCAATTTGGACCAGTATGGACCAGTTTGGCCCAGTTTGGACCAGTTCAGACCAGTTCAGACCAGTTTGGACTGGTTACCCTGGCCCAGTATCTCCCAGTTCCCTGAACCAGCTTGGACCAGTATGGGCCAGTTTGGACCAGTTTGGACCAGTTTGGACCAGTTTAAACTGGTTTGGGCCAGTATCCCCCAGTTGCTTGCACCAGTTTGGCCCAGTTTCCCTGGCCCAGTTTGGCCCAGTTTCCCTGGCCCAGTTTGGGCCAGTTTGGCCCAGTTTCCCTGGCCCAGTATGGACCAGTTTCCCAGGCCCAGTTTGGCCCAGTTTCCCAGGCCCAGTTTGGACCAGTTTGGCCCAGTATCCCCCAGTTCCCTGTGCCACTTTGGGCCCTCCCAGTTCCCCCCCAGGGCCTCCCAGTCGGTCCCAGTTCACTCCCAGTGCCTCCCAGTTCATCCCAGTTCCTCTTCCAGTCACGCCCAGTTCCGCTCCAGGCATTTCCAGTGCCTCCCAGTGCCTCCCAGTTCATCCCAGTTCACTCCCAGTTCACTCCCAGTCACGCCCAGTTCTGTCCCAGGCGTTTCCAGTGCCTCCCAGTTCATCCCAGTTCACTCCCAGTGCCTCCCAGTTCACTCCCAGTGCCTCCAGTTCACTCCCAGATCCCCTCCCAGTTCACTCCCAGTGCCTCCCAGTTCATCCCAGTTCACTCCCAGTGCCTCCCAGTTCACTCCCAGTTCACTCCCAGTCTCTCAGTGCCTCCCAGTTCACTCCCAGTTCACTCCCAGTTCATCCCAGTCCATCCCAGTGCCTCCCAGTTCATCCCAGTGCCTCCCAGTTCCCTCCCAGTCCATCCCAGTTCACTCCCAGTTAAGAATGGCGATGGGGGGGGCTGGGATCACAGGGAGCCCCCCCAGGCCACGCCCCCTTTGTACAGCCCCGCCCCCTTAAACCACGCCCCTTGTACAGCTCAGGCCACGCCCTCCGGTCTTGGCCACGCCCCCTCCCTTCAAGCCGAGCCTTTCCGGGCTAAGCCACGCCCACCCCGCGTGGCCACGCCCCCATTAACCCGCGCTCCTCTGGGTTAAGCCACGCCCACCCGCGTGGCCACGCCCCCTCCCTTCAAGCCGCGCCTTTCCGGGTTAGGCCACGCCCACCCCCGCGTGGCCACGCCCCCTCCGCATGTGGATTTTTATGGGAATTTCGCTCTTTCCAATAAAAACGAAGCGACAAAAAGCAGGAATTTGGGGGGGGGGACATTGGGGGGACACTTGGGGACGTTGGGGACATTGGGGGGGCGTGGCAGAGGAGATTTGGGGACATTTGGGGACATTGAGGGGGCGTGGCAAAGGAGATTTGGGGACATTTGGGGACATTGAGGGGGCGTGGCAAAGGAGATTTGGGGACATTTGGGGACATTGGGGGAATTTGGGGGAGACTTGGGGGGGATTTGGGGACATTGGGGGAATTAGGGACATTGGGGACATTGGGGGATTTGGGGACATTGGGGACCTTTAGGACATTGGGGACATTGAGGGGGCGTGGCGGAGCAGATTTGGGGACATTTGGGGACATTGAGGGTATTTGGGGGAGACTTTGGGGGGGATTTGGGGACATTGGGGACATTGAGGGGGCGTGGCAGAGCAGATTTGGGGACATTTGGGGACATTGAGGGGGCGTGGCAGAGCAGATTTGGGGACATTTGGGGACATTGAGTGTATTTGGGGGAGACTTGGGGGGGATTTGGGGACATTTGGGGACATTGAGGGGGCGTGGCAGTGGAGATTTGGGGACATTGGGGGAATTTGGGGGAGACTTGGGGGGGATTTGGGACATTGGGGGAATTAGGGACATTGGGGACATTTGGGGATTTGGGGACCTTTAGGACATTGGGGACATTGAGGGTATTTGGGGGAGACTTTGGGGACATTTGGGGACCTTTAGGACATTGTGGGGACATCAGGGACATTGGGGAGATTTGGGGACATGGGGGACATTTAGGACATTTGGGGACACTGAGGGCATTGGGGACATTGGGGGGATTGGGGAGATTTGGGGACATTGGGGGAATTTGGGACATTTGGGGACATTTGGGGAATTTGGGACATTCGGGGACATTGGAGGATTGGGGAGATTTGGGGACATTGGGGACATCATTGGGGACATTGAGGGATTGGGGACATTGGGTCATATTGGGGACATTGGGGGGCTTGGGGGGCACATTGGAGGACCTTGGGGGACATTTGGGGACGTTTGGGACATGGAGAGTCCACGTGAAATCCCAGGACACTTAATTAATCTTAATAAGCTTCATGAATATTAATAATCACGCAGCAAAACGCCAATCAAGCAGTCAAGCCCCGCCCCCGCGGCAATTTGCCGCTTCCCGTTGGCTGACGCCGCTGTCAATCATCTCAAGGCGCGCGGCCACGCCTCGAACGCTCTTGATTGGACAGCGCTCCCGCCAATCCCAACCGCGCGCCCTCATTGGTCAGCACCGAGCTCCCGCCCGTCGCCGCCTCCTATTGGCCGCGCCGCCCGTCACTCACCCCCAGCGCGGCGCTGATTGGTCGGAGCGGCGCTGAGGGGCGGGAGCGGCCGGGCGGCGGAGCCGGAGCGGGCCCGGGGCCCGGCGGGGCGGGCGGAGCGGGCGGAGCGGCCCGAGCGGAGCGGCCCCGGCCCCGCCATGGAGGACGGAGTTTACGGTGAGGGCCCTGAGGGCGGCGGGGAGCGCGCGGGAGCCGCGGGAGCGGCGGCAAGGGCGGCGGGGAGCGGGCGGGGAAGGTGTGAGGGAAAGGTGGCGGGAGGGGAGGGGGGGGGAGGTTCCGTGAGGCGGCGGCCAATGGCGGAGCGAGGAGCGGTCACGTGATGGGCGCGGCGGGAAAGGGGGGGGGCGAGGTGTCACGTGAGCGGGCGGGACCAATCCCATGGGGGGTGGGGAGGGTGCGGCCATTGCAGTGAGGGTGGCCACGCCCCTTTTGGGCTGGCCACGCCCCTTCAGGCGAGGCCACACCATGTCCATATATGGGGAAATGGGCGTGGTCACGGAGGGGCGGTGCCGTCAGGTGCATCAAATGTTTCAATGAAGGGGCGTGGTCAGTGCATCATGGGCTTGGCCAGGTGTGGTGTGGGAGTGTCCAGGTGTGTCCAGGTGTGTACTGGGCGTGTCCGGGTGTGCTCTAGGTGTGTCCAGGTGTGCCTAGGTGTGTCCTAGGTGTGTCCAGGAGTGTCCTGGGTGTATCCAGGTGTGCCCAGGTGTGCTCTGGGTGTGTCCAGGTGCACCCAGGTGTGCTCTGGGCGTGGTCAGGGGTCCCAGTGACCCCAACTGGAGTTACTGGTGTGGATCCCACCATGAAGAGGCATGGCATGGCAGGAAAGGGGTGTGTCCAGGTGTGTCCTGGGTGTATCCAGGTGTGCTCTGGGCATGTCCAGGTGTGCCCTGGGCATGTCCAGGTGAGCCCAGGTGTGCTCTGGGCATGTCCGGGTGAGCCTTGGGCATGTCCGGGTAGGAAGGGGGCGTGTCCAGGTGTGTCCAGGTGTGCCCTGGGTGTGTCCAGGTGTGCCCTGGGCATGTTCAGGTGTGCTCTGGGCGTGTCCAGGTGGGACAAGGGTGTGTCTAGGTGTGCCCAGGTGTGCCCAGGTGTACTCTGGGCATGGTCAGTGGTTCCATTGGAATTACCAATGGGGATCCCACCATGAAGGGGTGTGGCTGGGCAGGAAGTAGGCGTGCCCAGGTGTGTCCAGGTGTGTCCAGGTGAGCCCAGGTGTGCTCTTGGCATGTCCAGGTGAGCCTTGGGCGTGTCTGGGTAGGAAGGGGCTGTGTCCAGGTGTGTCCAGGTGTGCCCTGGGCATGTCCAGGCAGGAAGGGGGCGTGTCCAGGTGTGTCCAGGTGTGCTCTGGGTGTGTCCAGGTGGCACAGGGGTGTGTCCAAGTGTGCCCAGGTGTGCTCTGGGCATGTCCAGGCAGGAAGGGGGCGTGTCCAGGTGTGCTCTGGACGTGTCCAGGCATGTCCAGGTGAGCCCTGGGCCTGTCCAGGTGTGCTCTGGGCATGTTCAGGTGTGCACAGGCAGGAAGGGAGTGTGTCCAGGTGTGCCCAAGTGTGCCCTGGGCATGTCCAGGTAGGAAGAGGGCATGTCCAGGTGTGCCCAGGTGTGCTCTGGGCATGTCCAGGTGTGCCCAGGTGTGCTCTGGGCGTGGTCAGATGTGTCCCAGGCGTGTCCAGGCGTGCCCAGGTGTGCCCTGGGCGTGTCTGGGCAGGCCGTGGGCGTGTCCAGGTGTGCCCAGGTGTGCCCTGGGCGTGTCTGGGCAGGCCGTGGGCATGTCCAGGTGTGCCCAGGTGTGCCCTGGATGTGCCCAGGTGTGTCCAGGCAGGATGTGGGCGTGTCCAGGTGGGCCAGGGGCATGTCTGGGCAGGCTGTGGGCATGCCCAGGTGTGCCCAGGTGTGCCCAGGTGTGCCCTGGGCATTTCCAGGCGGGACAGGGCTGTGTCTGGGCATGCCGGGGGTGTGCCCAGGTGCACCCAGGTGTGCCCAGGTGTGCCAGGGCCGTGTCTGGGCAGACCATGGGCGTGTCCAGGTGTGCCCAGGTGTGCCCTGGGCATGTCCAGGCAGGACAGGACTGTGTCTGGGCGTGCTGGGGGTGTACCCAGGTGTGCCCAGGTGTGCCCTGGGCATGTCTGGGCAGGCCGTGGGCGTGTCCAGGTGCACCCAGGTGAGCCCAGGTGTGCCAGGGCCGTGTCTGGGCAGACTGTGGGCGTGTCCAGGTGTGCCCTGGGTGTGTCTGGGTGGGATGTGGGCGTACCCAGGTGTGCCCAGGTGCGCCCAGGTGCGCCCAGGTGAGCGCAGGTGCGTTGGCAGTGCCCCCGGACCTGACGGCGGAGGAGCGGCGCGAGCTGGAGAGCATCAGGCGCCGCAAGCAGGAGCTGCTCGGGGAGATCCAGCGGCTGCGGGAGGAGCTCAGCGAGGCCATGAGCGAGGTCGAGGGGCTCGAGGCCAACGAGGGCAGGTGGGGACCCCAAAAACACCCCAAATTCACACCTGGGAGGCAAAAATTCCAACTTGGGAGCCCCAAAAACCTCAAAATTCCCATGTGGGAGGCAAAAAATCACACCTGGGAGTCCCAAAAACCCCAAAATTCACACCTGGGACTCTCAAAAACCCCAAAATTCACACCTGGGAGTGGCAGAAACCCCAAAATTCACACCTGGGAGAGCCAGAAACCCTAAAAAGTAACACCTAGGAGAGCCAAAAACCCCAAAATTCTCACCTGGGAGGCAAAAATTCCCACTTGGGAGCCAAAAATTTGTACCTGGGAGCCCCAAAAACCCCAAAATTCACACCTGGGAGAGCCAAAAACCCCAAAATTCACACTTGGGAGAGTCAGAAACCCCAAAATTCACACCTGGGAGAACCAAAAATCCCAAAATTCACACCTGGGAGAGTCAGAAACCCCAAAATTCACACCTGGGAACCCCAAAAACCCCAAATTCTCATTTGAGAGGCAAAAATTCCCAGTTAGGAGCAAAAAATTTCCACTCGGGAGCCCCAAAAAGCTAAAAATTCACACCTGGTACTCTCAAAAACCCCAAAATTAATACCTGGGACCCTCAAATTCACACCTGGGAGAGTCAGAAACCCCAAAATTCACACCTGGGAGTGGCAGAAACCCCAAAATTCACACCTGGGAACCCCAAAAACCCCAGAATTCACACCTGGGACCCTCAAAAACCCCAAATTCCCATTTGGGAGCCAAAAATTCTTACTCGGGAGCCCCAAAAACCTCAAAATTCCCATGTGGGAGGCAAAAAAATCACACCTGGGAGTCCCAAAAACCCCAAAATTCACACCTGGGAGCCCCAAAAGCCCCAAAATTCCCATTTGAGAGGTAAAAATTCCCATTTAGGAGCCAAAAATTTATATCTGGGAGAGCTAGAAACCCCAAAATTCACACCTGGGAGTGGCAGAAACCCAAAAATTCACACCTGGGAGAACCAAAAACCCCAAAATTTCTATTTAGGAGCCAAAAATTCCTACTTGGGAGCCCCAAAAACCCCAAAATTCACACCTGGGAGAACCAAAAGCCCCAAAATTCACACCTGGGACCCTCAAAAACCCCAAATTCCCATTTGAGAGGCAAAAATTCCCAGTTAGGAGCAAAAAATTCACACTTGGGAGCCCCAAAAAGCCAAAAGTTCACACCTGGGAGCCCCAAAAAGCCAAAAATTTACACCTGGGACCCTCAAAAACCCCAAAATTCACACCTGGGAGCCTCAAAAACCCCAAAATTCACACCTGGGAGCCTCAAAAACCCCAAAATTAGTACCTGGGACCCTCAAATTCACACCTGGGAGAGTCAGAAACCCCAAAATTCACACCTGAGAGTGGCAGAAATCCTAAAAATTCACACTTGGGACCCTCAAAAACCCCAAAATTCACACCTGGGAGAACCAAAAACCCCAAAATTCACACCTGGGAACCCCAAAAACCCCAGAATTCACACCCGGGACCCTCAAAAACCCCAAAATTCACACCTGGGACGCTCAAATTCACACCCGGGAGCCCCAAAAACCCCAAAATTCACACCTGGGAGCCCCAAAATCACACCTGGGAGCCCAAAATTCACATTTGGGAGTCTCAGAAACCCCAAAATTCACACCTGGGAGCCCCAAAAAACCCCAAAATTCACACCTGGGAGCCCCAAATTCCCCCAAATTCCCAAAAATTCCCCCGTGGGACCCCCGAAATTCCCAAAAATTCACACTTTGGGCCCCCAAATCTCGCCCAAATTCCCCAAAATTCACCCCAAATTCCCAAAATTTCCCCCTGGGACCCCTGAAATTCCTGAAAATTCCCAAAAATTCCCAAAAATTCCCCAAAAATTCCCCAAAATTCCCCAAAATTCCCCCCTGGGATCTCCAAATTCCCAAAAATTTCCCCTTGGGACCCCCAAAATTCCTAAAAATTGCCAAAAATACCCAAGAAATTCCCCCAAAATTCCCAAAAATTTCCCCCTGGGACCCCTGAAATTCCTGAAAATTCCCAAAAATTCCCAAAAATTTCCCAAAAATTCCCCAAAATTCCCCCCTGGGATCTCCAAATTCCCAAAAATTTCCCCTTGGGACCCCCAAAATTCCTAAAAATTGCCAAAAATACCCAAGAAATTCCCCCAAAATTCCCCAAAATTTCCTCCTGGGACCCCCGAAATTCCTGAAAATTCCCAAAAAATTCCCGAAAATTCCCCAAAATTCCCAAATTTTGCAGCAAAACCCTGCAGCGGAACCGGAAGATGGGAATGGGGCGCAAGAAGTTCAACATGGACCCCAAAAAGGTGAGGGAGAATTTTGGGGATTTTTTTTGGGGGAATTTTGGGGGAAAATTTGGGGAATTTTGGGGAATTTGGGTTAAATTTTTGGGAATTTTTTTGGAATTTGGGGGAATTTTTGGGGAATTTGGGGGTCCCAGGGCAGAATTTTGGGGGATTTGGGGGGAATTTTTGGGAATTTTTTTGGAATTTGGGGGAATTTTTGGGGAATTTTGCGGTCCCAGGGCAGAATTTTGGGGGATTTGGGGTAAATTTTTGGGAATTTTTTTGGAGTTTGGGGGAAAATTTGGGGAATTTGGGGAAAATTCTTGGGAATTTGGGGTCGCAGGAGAGAATTTTGGGGAAAATTTTGGGGAATTTGGGGTTCTCGGGGTGGGGGGTGGGGATTTGGGGAAAAATTTGGGGAATTTTGGGGAATTTGGGGTAAATTTTTGGGAATTTTTTGGGAATTTGGGGGAATTTTTGGGGAATTTGGGGGTCCCAGGGGTATTTTTGGGGATTTGGGGGAAAATTTTGGGAATTTTGGGGGAAAATTTGGGGAATTTGGGGAAAATTCTTGGGAATTTGGGGTCGCAGGAGAGAATTTTGGGGAAGATTTTGGGGAATTTGGGGTTCTCGGGGTGGGGGGGGGGGATTTGGGGGAAAATTTGGGAATTTTGGGGAATTTGGGGGTCCCGGGGGAGAATTTTGGGGGATTTGGGGTAAATTTTTGGGAATTTTTTTTTAATTTGGGGGAATTTTTGGGGAATTTTGGGGTCCCGGGGGGGATTTTTGGGAATTTGGGTTCACAGGAGAGAATTTTGGGGAAAATTTGGGGGAAAATTTGGAGAATTTTGGGGAATTTGGGTTAAATTTTTGGGAATTTTTTTGGAATTTGGGGGAATTTTTGGGGAATTTTGCGGTCCCAGGGCAGAATTTTGGGGGATTTGGGGTAAATTTTTGGGAATTTTTTTGGAATTTGGGGGAAAATTTGGGGAATTTGGGGAAAATTTTTGGGAATTTGGGGTCGCAGGAGAGAATTTTGGGGAAAATTTTGGGGAATTTGGGGTTCTCGGGGTGGGGGGGGGGGATTTGGGGAAAAATTTGGGGAATTTTGGGGAATTTGGGGTAAATTTTTGGGAATTTTTTGGGAATTTGGAGGAATTTTTGGGGAATTTGGGGGTCCCAGGGGTATTTTTGGGGATTTGGGGGAAAATTTTGGGAATTTTGGGGGAAAATTTGGGGAATTTGGGGAAAATTCTTGGGAATTTGGGGTCACAGGAGAGAATTTTGGGGAAAATTTTGGGGAATTTGGGGTTCTCGGGGTGGGGGGGGGGGATTTAGGGGAAAATTTGGGGAATTTTGGGGAATTTGGGGGTCCCGGGGGAGAATTTTGGGGAATTTGGGGTAAATTTTTGGGAATTTTTTTTTAATTTGGGGGAATTTTTGGGGAATTTGGGGATCCCAGGAGGGAATTTTGGGAATTTGGGGATCCCAGGGGAGAATTTTGGGGGATTTGGGGTAAATTTTGGGGAATATTTTTGGAATTTGGGGGAATTTTTGGGGAATTTTGGGGGTCCCGAGCAGGATTTTTGGGAATTTAGGGATCCCAGGAGAGAATTTTGGGGAAAATTTTGGGGAATTTGGGGTTCTCGGGGTGGGGGAGTGGATTTGGGGAAAAATTTGGAGAATTTTGGGGAATTTGGGGTAAATTTTGGGGAATTTTTTTGGAATTTGGGGGAATTTTTGGGGAATTTGGGGGTCCCAGGGGGGAATTTTTGGGGATTTGGGGGGAAATTTTGGGAATTTTGGGGGAAAATTTGGGGAATTTGGGGAAAATTTTTGGGAATTTGGGGTCACAGGAGTGAATTTTGGGGAAAATTTTGGGGAATTTGGGGTTCTCGGGGTGGGGGAGTGGATTTGGGGGAAAATTTGGAGAATTTTGGGGAATTTGGGGATCCCAGGGCAGAATTTTGGGGGATTTGGGGGGAATTTTTGGGAATTTTTTTGGAATTTGGGGGAATTTTTGGGGAATTTGGAGGTCCCAGGGGGGATTTTTGGGAATTTAGGGATCCCAGGGGAGAATTTTGGGGGAATTTTTGGGGTCCCGGGGGGGATTTTGGGGAATTTGGGGGAAAATTTTGGGAATTTGGGGAAAACTTTTCGGGATTTGGGGGAAAATTTTGAGAATTTGGGGGAAATTTTGGGGAATTTGGGGGTAAATTTTGGGAATTCGGGGGAAATTTTGGGGATTTGGAGGTTCCAGGAGGGAATTTTTGGGAATTTTGGGGATCTCGGGGGGGAATTTTTGGGAATTTTGGGATTCCCAGGGGGAAATTTTGGGGATTTGGGGGTTCTCAGGGAGAATTTTGGAAATTTGGGGGAAGTTTTTGGGAATTTGGGGGAAAATTTTGGGGATTTGGGGGTTCCAGGGGAGAATTTTGGGGAATTTTGGGATCCCAGGGGCTGAAATTCTGGAATTTTGGGGTCAAAACTTAGAATTTTGGATTTCCAAGTGGGAATTTTTGGGGATTTCAGAGTCCCGGGATGGAATTTTTGGGAATTTTGGGATTTTTTGGGGTCAAAAGTCAGAATTTTGAGCTCAAAACTTCAAATTCTTGCCTCTTTTTTGTCCCAAAACTGTGAATTTTTGGTTCTTTTTTGCCCCAAAACCTCCAATTTTCACCTTTTTGGGGCTCCCAGCTCCGATTTTTTTGGGAATTTTTGGGGAATTTCACGAATTTCGGTAATTCCGCTCTCCCCCGAAGTTTTAAATTTCGGAAATTTTGGGAATTTTGGGCTTTTAGAAGATCAAAAATCAGAATTTTGAGCTCAAAACCTCAATTTTTCACCTTTTTGGGGCTCCCAGCTCCGTTTTTTTTGGGGAATTTTATGAATTTTATGAATTCTGTGAATTCCCAGGGTTCCAAATTTTGGAAATTTTGGGAATTTTGGTTTTTTTAGAAGATCAAAAATCAGAATTCTGAGCTGAAAACCTCCAATTTTCGCCTTTTTGGGGCTCCCGGCTCCATTTTTTTGGGGAATTTTAAAAATTTCGGTAATTCCGCTCTCCCCCACAATCCAAAATTTTGGAAATTTTGGGAATTTTGTTATTTTTAGAAGATCAAAAATCAGAATTTTGAGCTCAAAACCTCAATTTTTCACCTTTTTGGTCTCCCAGCTCCGGTTTTTTTTTTGCGATTTTTGTGAATTTTATGAATTCTGTGAATTCCCAGGGTTCCAAATTTAGGGAATTTGGGGAATTTTGGGTTTTTTAGAAGATCAAAAATCAGAATTTTGAGCTCAAAACCTCCAATTTTCACCTTTTGGGGCTCCCCACTCCGATTTTTTTGGGAATTTTAAAATTTCGGTAATTCCGCTCTCCCCCACAATCCAAAATTTAGGAAATTTTGGTAATTTTGGTTTTTTTCAGGGGATCAAAAATCAGAATTTTGAGCTCAAAACCTCCAATTTTCAGCTTTTTGGGGCTCCCAGCTCTGTTTTTTTGGGGAATTTTTAAAATTTCGGTAATTCCGCTCTCCCCCACAGTCCAAAATTTAGGAAATTTTGGGAATTTTGTTATTTTTAGAAGATCAAAAATCAGAATTTTGAGCTCAAAACCTCAATTTTTCACCTTTTTGGTCTCCCAGCTCCGTTTTTTTTTTGCGATTTTTGTGAATTTTATGAATTCTGTGAATTCCCAGGGTTCCAAATTTTGGAAATTTTGGGAATTTTGTTATTTTTAGAAGATCAAAAATCAGAATTCTGAGCTGAAAACCTCCAATTTTCACTTTTTGGGGCTCCCAGCTCTGTTTTTTTGGGGAATTTTATGAATTTTATGAATTCTGTGAATTCCCAGGGTTTCAAATTTTGGAAATTTTGGGAATTTTGGTTTTTTTAGAAGATCAAAAATCAGAATTTTGAGCTCAAAACCTCAATTTTTCACCTTTCTGGGGCTCCCGGCTCCGTTTTTTTTTTTTATTTTGTGAATTTTATGAATTCTGTGAATTCCCAGGGTTCCAAATTTTGGAAATTTAGGGAAATTTTGGGTTTTTTTAGAAGATCAAAAATCAGAATTTTGAGCTCAAAACCTCCAATTTTCACTTTTTTGGAGCTCCCAGCTCCGTTTTTTTTTTCATTTTGTGAATTTTATGAATTCTGTGAATTCCCCAGGTTCCAAATTTTGGAAATTTAGGGAAATTTTGGTTTTTTTAGAAGATCAAAAATCAGAATTTTGAGCTCAAAACCTCCAATTTTCACCTTTTGGGGCTCCCAGCTCCGTTTTTTTTTTTTTAATTTTTAAAATTTCGGTAATTCCACTCTCCCCCACAGTCCAAAATTTAGGAAATTTTGGGAATTTTGTTATTTTTAGAAGATCAAAAATCAGAATTTTGAGCTCAAAACCTCAATTTTTCACCTTTCTGGGGCTCCCAGCTCCGTTTTTTTTTTTTTATTTTGTGAATTTTATGAATTCTGTGAATTCCCCAGGTTCCAAATTTAGGAAATTTTGGGAATTTTGTTATTTTTAGGGGATCAAAAATCAGAATTTTGAGCTCAAAACCTCAATTTTTCACCTTTTTGGTCTCCCAGCTCCGTTTTTTTTTTGCGATTTTTGTGAATTTTATGAATTCTGTGAATTCCCAGGGTTCCAAATTTTGGAAATTTTGGGAATTTTGTTATTTTTAGAAGATCAAAAATCAGAATTTTGAGCTCCCAACCTCCAATTTTCACTTTTTGGGGCTCCCAGCTCTGTTTTTTTGGGGAATTTTATGAATTTTATGAATTCTGTGAATTCCCAGGGTTTCAAATTTTGGAAATTTTGGGAATTTTGGTTTTTTTAGAAGATCAAAAATCAGAATTTTGAGCTCAAAACCTCAATTTTTCACCTTTTTGGTCTCCCAGCTCCGATTTTTTTGGGAATTTTGTGAATTTTATGAATTCTGTGAATTCCCAGGGGTTCCAAATTTTGGAAATTTTGGGAAAATTTGGGTTTTTTTCAGGGGATCCAGTTCCTGGTGGAGCAGGAGCTGCTGCGGAACACGGCCGAGGACATCGCGCGCTTCCTCTACAAGGGCGAGGGCCTCAACAAAACTGCCATCGGCGACTACCTGGGCGAGAGGTCAGACTGGGAGCCACTGGTTTATACTGGGAGGGACTGGGAGCAAAAATCCCGGCGGTTTTAGGGCGAAAAATGGAGATTTTGGGGGCGAAAAATGAGGATTTTAGGGCAGAAAACGGAGATTTTAGGGAGAAAAAATTGAATTTTGGGGGTAAAAAGGGAACTGGGATTTACTGGGAGAGAACTGGGAGGGACTGGGAGGGACTGGGAGCAAAAATCCTGGCGCTTTTAGGGCGAAAAATGGGGATTTTAGGAGGAAAAATGGGGATTTTAGGAGGAAAAATGAGGATTTTAGGGGCGAAAATGGGACTGGGAGGGGACTGGGACAAACTGGGATTTACTGGGAGAGGATTTGGATGGACTGGGAGGGACTGGGAGGGACTGGGAGCAAAAATCCCGGCGGTTTTAGGGTGAAAAATGGAGATTTTAGGGTGAAAAATGAGGATTTTAGGGCAGAAAATGGAGATTTTAGGGAGAAAAATTTGAATTTTGGGGGTAAAAAGGGAACTGGGATTTACTGGGAGGGACTGGGAGGGACTGGGAGCAAAAATCCTGGCGCTTTTAGGGCGAAAAATGGAGATTTTAGGAGGAAAAATGAGGATTTTAGGGCAGAAAATGGGGATTTTAGGGGGGAAAAATTGAGTTTTGGGGATAAAAAGGGAACTGGGATTTACTGGGAGAGAACTGGGAGGGACTGGGAGGGACTGGGAGCAAAAGTCCAGGAGATTTTAGGGCAAAAAGTAGAGATTTTAGGAGGAAAAATGAGGATTTTAGGGTGAAAAATGGAGACTGGGAGGGACTGGGAATGGACTGGGACAGACTGGGAATGGACTGGGACAAACTGGGAGGGACTGGGAGGGGATTGGGACGAACTGGGAGGGAATTGGGAGGGACTGGGAAGGACTGGGACAAACTGGGAATGGAATGGGAGGGACTGGGGATGGACTGGGACAGACTGGGAATGGACTGGGAGGGACTGGGAATGGACTGGGACAGACTGGGAGGGATTGGGAATGGACTGGGATGGACTGGGACAGACTGGGAGAGGATTAGGACAAACTGGGAGGGACTGGGACAAACTGGGAGGGAATTAGGAGGAACTGGGATGGACTGGGGCAAACTGGGAATGGACTGGGACTGACTGGGAATGGACTGGGACAGACTGGGATGGACTGGGACAAACTGGGAGGGACTGGGAATGGACTGGGACAGACTGGGAGGGAATTGGGAGGAACTGGGATGGACTGGGAATGGACTGGGACAGACTGGGAGGGATTGGGAATGGACTGGGAATGGACTGGGAATGGACTGGGACAGACTGGGAATGGACTGGGACAGACTGGGAATGGACTGGGACAAACTGGGAGGGAATTGGGAGGAACTGGGAAGGACTGGGACAGACTGGGATGGACTGGGACAGACTGGGAATGGACTGGGACAAACTGGGAGGGAATTGGGAGGAACTGGGATGGACTGGGACAGACTGGGAGAGGATTAGGACAAACTGGGAGGGACTGGGACAAACTGGGAGGGAATTAGGAGGAACTGGGATGGACTGGGGCAAACTGGGAATGGACTGGGACTGACTGGGAATGGACTGGGACAGACTGGGATGGACTGGGACAGACTGGGAATGGACTGGGACAGACTGGGAGGGAATTGGGAGGAACTGGGATGGACTGGGAATGGACTGGGAATGGACTGGGACAGACTGGGAATGGACTGGGACAGACTGGGAATGGACTGGGACAAACTGGGAGGGAATTAGGAGGAACTGGGATGGACTGGGGCAAACTGGGAATGGACTGGGACTGACTGGGAATGGACTGGGACAGACTGGGATGGACTGGGACAAACTGGGAGGGACTGGGAATGGACTGGGACAGACTGGGAGGGGAGTGGGACAAACTGGGAGAGAATTGGGAGGGACTGGGAGTGACTGGAACAAACTGGGAGGCAATGGAAGGGGCGTGGCCTCACAGAGGGGGCGTGGCCCTAAAGCAATGGGCGTGTCCTGCGATGATTGACACGTGGTGGGCGTGGCTTCCCGAGGGGGCGTGGCCAGGCCCGGCCCCATTCATTAACGCTGGGGAGGTCAGTTTGATTGACAGGAGGTGGGCGTGGCCCGGGGATGATTGACAGCCCAGGCCTGCACAGGGAGCAGTTCCCCTCCCAGTCTGTCCCAGTCCCTCCCAGTTCATCCCAGTTTGTCCCAGTTTGTCCCAGTTCATCCCAGTTTCCTATTTTCCCAAAAATTCCCATTTTTTCACCCTAAAATCACCGTTTTTCTCCCTAAAATCCCTGTTTTCTGCCCCTGAAATTCCCATTTTTTACTCTGAAATCTCCAGGGTTTTTCCTCCCAGTCCCTCCCAGTTCGTCCCAGTTCATCCCAGTTTCTCCCAGTTCCCTATTTTCCTGAAAATTCCCATTTTTTCACCCTAAAATCACCGTTTTTCTCCCTAAAATTTCCTGTTTTCTGCCTCTAAAATTCCCATTTTTTACCCTGAAATCTCCAGGATTTTTCCTCCCAGTCCCTCCCAGTTCGTCCCAGTTCATCCCAGTTTCTCCCAGTTCCCTATTTTCCCAAAAATTCCCATTTTTTCACCCTAAAATCACCGTTTTTCTCCCTAAAATCCCCGTTTTCTGCCCCTAAAATTCCCATTTTTTACTCTGAAATCTCCAAGGTTTTTCCTCCCAGTTTGTCCCAGTTTGTCCCAGTTTGTCCCTGTTCATCCCAGTTCGTCCCAGTTCCCTATTTTCCCAAAAATTCCCATTTTTTCACCCTAAAATCACCGTTTTTCTCCCTAAAATCCCCAATTTCTCCCCCTAAAATCCTCATTTTTCACCCTAAAACCACCGTGTTTTTTCCTCCCAGTCCCTCCCAGTCCCTCCCAGTTCCTCCCAGTTTATCCCAGTTTATCCCAGTCCGTCCCAGTCCCATTTTTTCACCCCAAAATTCCCGTTTTTCCCCCGAATCCGCAGGGAGGAGTTCAACATCGGAGTCCTTCACGCCTTCGTGGATCTGCACGAGTTCACCGACCTCAACCTGGTGCAGGCCCTCAGGTGCGACTGGGAGCACTGGTTTATACTGGGAGGGACTGGGACAAACTGGGACAAACTGGGAGGGACTGGGAGGAAAAATCCTGGAGGTTTTGGGGTGAAAAATGGGGATTTCGGGGTGAAAAAATGAGAATTTTAGGGGTAAAAATGGGGATTTTAGGGGGGAAAAGGGAACTGGGAGGGACTGGGATAAAACTGGGATTTACTGGGAGGGACTGGGACAAACTGGGACAAACTGGGATGGACTGGGAGCAAAAATCCCAGTGGTTTTGGGGTGAAAAATGAGGATTTTAGGGTGAAAAAATGAGAATTTTAGGGATAAAAATGGGCATTTTAGGGGGGAAAAGGGAACTGGGATGGACTGGGACAAACTGGGATGGACTGAGACAAACTGGGATAAACTGGGAGGGACTGGGAGGAAAAATCCTGGCGATTTTAGGGTGAAAAATGAGGATTTTGGGGGAAAAAATGAGAATTTTAGGGAGAAAAAGGGACCTGGGATGGACTGGGACAAACTGGGATGGACTGGGGCAAACTGGGATGGACTGGGACAAACTGGGATGGACTGGGGCAAACTGGGATGGACTGGGACAAACTGGGAGGGACTGTGAGCAAAAATTCCAGCAGTTTTGGGGTGAAAAATGAGGATTTTAGAGGTGAAAAATTGGGATTTTAAGGGAGAAAAAGGGAACTGGGAGGGACTGGGACAAACTGGGATTTACTGGGAAGGACTGGGACAAACTGGGATTGACTGGGATGGACTGGGAGCAAAAATCCCGGCAGTTTTGGGGTGAAAAATGAGGATTTTAGGATCGAAAATGAGGATTTTGGGGGTGAAAGTGAGGATTTTAGGAATAAAAAAGGAACTGGGAGGGACTGGGACAAACTGGGACAAACTGGGAGAGGATTTGGGAATCCCCAGGTGAATTTGGGGAATTTTGGGATATCTCAGGTGAATTTTGGGATACCTCAGGTGATTTTTGGGATATCTCAGGTGATTTTTTTTGATTTTCGGGGTTTCTCAGGTGAATTTTTGGGATATCTCAGGTGAATTTTGGGATTTTTGGGATATCTCAGGTGTATCTCAGGTAAATTTTGGGTATCTCAGGCAGTTCCTGTGGAGTTTCCGGCTGCAGGTGAATTGTGGGATAGCTCAGGTGAATTTTGGGGTGTCTCAGGTGTGTCTCAAGTGTATTTTTGGGAATTCCCAGGCAGTTCCTGTGGAGTTTCCGGCTGCCAGGTGAATTTTGGGATATCTCAGGTGTATCTCAGGTGTATCTCAGGTGATTTTTGGGAATTCCCAGGCAGTTCCTGTGGAGTTTCCGGCTGCAGGTGCATTGTGGGATAGCTCAGGTGAATTTTGGGATATCTCAGGTGTATCTCAGGTGTATCTCAGGTGTGTCTCAGGTGTATCTCAGGTGTATCTCAGGTGATTTTTGGGGTCCCCAGGCAGTTCCTGTGCAGTTTCCGGCTGCAGGTGAATTGTGGGATATCTCAGGTGTATCTCAGGTGTATCTCAGGTGATTTTTGGGTATCCCAGGCAGTTCCTGTGGAGTTTCCGGCTGCAGGTGCATTGTGGGATAGCTCAGGTGAATTGTGGGATATCTCAGGTGTATCTCAGGTGTATCTCAGGTGTATCTCAGGTGATTTTTGGGTATCTCAGGCAGTTCCTGTGGAGTTTCCGGCTGCAGGTGAATTTTGGGATATCTCAGGTGTGTCTCAGGTGTATCTCAGGTGTGTCTCAGGTGTATCTCAGGTGATTTTTGGGTATCTCAGGCAGTTCCTGTGGAGTTTCCGGCTGCCAGGTGCATTGTGGGATAGCTCAGGTGAATTTTGGGATATCTCAGGTGTATCTCAGGTGTATCTCAGGTGTATCTCAGGTGATTTTTGGGGTCCCCAGGCAGTTCCTGTGGAGTTTCCGGCTGCCAGGTGAGGCTCAGAAGATCGATCGCATGATGGAAGCTTTCGCTCAGCGCTACTGCCTCTGCAACCCAGGGGTCTTCACCTGCACAGGTAACGCACCTGGGCACAGGTAACACACCTGGGGGGACAGGGACACACCTGGGGGGACAGGTCACACACCTGGGACACACCTGGGACTGCTGCCTCTGCAACCCGGGGCTCTTCACCTAGACAGGTAACACACCTGGGGGGACAGGTGACACACGTGGGGGGACAGGTGACAGACCTGGGCACACCTGGGATACACCTGGGCACACCTGGGGGGGACAGGTAATGCACTTGGGCACACCTGGGCACATCTGGGGCTGCTGTCTCTGCAACCCGGGGGTATTCACCTGCACAGGTAACACACCTGGGCACACCTGGGGATATCACAAATCACACCTGGGCACAGGTAACACACCTGGGTACACCTGGGCACACCTGGGGCACACCTGTCTGATTTCAGACACCTGCTACGTGCTCTCCTTCGCGGTGATCATGCTGAACACGAGTGCACAACCCCAACGTTCGGGACAGGCTCTGTCACACCTGACACTGACACACCTGTCACACCTGTCAGTGTCACACCTGAGCTGTGTCTCACCTGTTCACACCTGTTCTCACCTGTTTCAGACACCTGTTACGTGCTCTCCTTCGCGGTGATCATGCTGAACACGAGTCTGCACAACCCCAACGTTCGCGACAGGCTCTGTCACACCTGACACTGACACACCTGTCAGTGACACACTTGTCAGTGTCTCACCTGTCTCACCTGTTCTCACCTGTTTCAGACACCTGTTACATGTTATCTTTCGCTGTCATTATGCTGAACACGAGTCTGCACAACCCCAACGTTCAGAACAGGCTCTGTGTGTGTCACCTGTCACACCTGTCACACCTGAGCTCTATCTCACCTGTCACACCTGTCAGTGACACACCTGTTCACACCTGTCTCACCTGTTTCAGACACCTGCTACGTGCTCTCCTTCGCGGTGATCATGCTGAACACGAGTCTGCACAACCCCAACGTTCGGGACAGGCTCTGTCAGTGACACACCTGTCCCTCACCTGTCTCACCTGTTCACACCTGTCTCACCTGTCAGTGACACACCTGTCTCACCTGTCTCACCTGTCTGATTTCAGACACCTGCTATGTTTTATCCTTCGCTGTGATCATGCTGAACACGAGTGCACAACCCCAACGTTCGCGACAGGCTCTGTCACACCTGACACTGACACACCTGTCAGTGACACACCTGTCAGTGACACACCTGTCTCACCTGTCTCACCTGTTTCAGACACCTGCTATGTGTTATCCTTCGCGGTGATCATGCTGAACACGAGTGCACAACCCCAACGTTCGGGACAGGCTCTGTCACACCTGAGCTGTGTCACACCTGTCAGTGTCACACCTGAGCTGTGTCTCACCTGTCTCACCTGTCTCACCTGTCTGATTTCAGACACCTGTTACGTGTTATCTTTTGCTGTGATCATGCTGAACACGAGTGCACAACCCCAACGTTGGGGACAGGCTCTGTCACACCTGAGCTGTGTCACACCTGTCAGTGTCACACCTGAGCTCTATCTCACCTGTCTCACCTGTCTCACCTGTCTCACCTGTCTCAGACACCTGCTACGTTCTCTCCTTTGCGGTGATCATGCTGAACACGAGTGCACAACCCCAGCGTTTGGGACAGGCTCTGTCACACCTGACACTGACACACCTGTCTCACCTGTCTCACCTGTCACACCTGTCAGTGACACACCTGAGCTCTATCTCACCTGTCACACCTGTCTCACCTGTCACACCTGTCTCACCTGTCTCACCTGTTTCAGACACCTGCTACGTGCTCTCCTTCGCGGTGATCATGCTGAACACGAGTGCACAACCCCAACGTTGGGGACAGGCTCTGTCACACCTGAGCTGTGTCACACCTGAGCTGTGTCACACCTGAGCTCTATCTCACCTGTCTCACCTGTCTCACCTGTCTCACCTGTCTCAGACACCTGCTACGTGCTCTCCTTCGCGGTGATCATGCTGAACACGAGTCTGCACAACCCCAACGTTCGCGACAAACCTTCGGCCGAGCGATTCGTGGCCATGAACCGCGGCATCAACGACGGCGGCGACCTGCCCGAGGAGCTGCTGCGGGTAATTCGGGAATTTTGGGAAATTTTTGGGAATTTTGGGAATTTTTTGGGGAATTTTTGGATTTTTTTCAGATTTTTTGGGCATTTTTTCAGATTTTTTTTTGCATTTTTTCAGATTTTTTTCAGAACTTTTTTGCTTTTTTAAAAAATTTTTTCTGAATTTTTTTGGCTATCTTCGAAGGGAATTTTGGGGCAGTGACGTGCCCGAGGAGCTGCTGCAAGTAAGAGCAAAATTCGGGAATTTTTTGGAAATTTTGGGGGATTTTTGGGGAATTTTGGGTATTTTTTTCTGTATTTTTGGGGATTTTTTTGGAATTTTTGGGGGTAATTCGAGCGATTCGTGGCCATGAACCGCGGCATCAACGACGGCGGCGACCTGCCCGAGGAGCTGCTGCGGGTGAGAGCAACATTTTGGGGAATTTTGGGAATTTTTGGGAATTTTTGGGGAATTTTTTGGATTTTTTTCAGAATTTTTTGGGGTATTTTGGGGAATTTTTTAGGAATTTTTTAGGAATTTTTTAGGAATTTTTTCGGAATTTTTTCAGTATTTCTGGGATTTTTTCAGAATGTTTTGTGGGGGATATTTTTCAGAATTTTTGGGATTTTTTTGGAGATTTTAAACAAAAATTTTGGGAAATTTTGGGGACTTTTTTGAGAATTTTTGGGAATTTTTTCAGAATTTTTTCAGAATTTTTGGGGAATTTGGGGGAGGTTTTGCGGCATCAACGACGGCGGCGACCTGCCCGAGGAGCTGCTGCGGGTGAGAGCGAAATTCGGGAATTCCAGGAATTTGGGGAATTTTTGGGAATTTTTGGGAATTTTTTTGGGAATTTTTGGGAATTTTTTGGGATTTTTTTCAGATTTTTTTTGGCATTTTTTCAGATTTTTTTGGCATTTTTTTAGAATTTTTTCTGAATTTTTTGGGCACTTTTGAAGGGAATTTTGGGGCAGTGACCTGCCCGAGGAGCTGCTGCAGGTAAGAGCAACATTTTGGGGAATTTCGGGAATTTTTTGGGATTTTTTGGGAATTTTTTGGAAATTTTTTAGGAATTTTTAAGGAATTTTTTGGGATTTTTTTGGGGGAATTATTGTGATTTTTTTCAGATTTTTTTTTTTTTTATTATTTTTCGGTATTTTTAAAGAAGTTCTTAGGAATTTTTTCAGTATATTTTTAGATAATTTTCAAAATTCTTTGGAATTTTTTCATATTTTTTCCAGGACTTTTGGGAGGATTTTTGGCATTTTTTTCGGAATTTCTTCAGAATTTTTTCATATCTTTTTTAGAATTTTTTGGGTGGTTGGGGCAGAATTTGGGGAACTTGGGGAGGTTTTGTGGCATCAACGACAGAGAGGACCTGCCCGAGGAGCTGCTGCGGGTAAGACCAAAATTTCGGGGAATTTCGGGAATTTGGGGAATTTTTTGGGAATTTTTTGGGGAATTTTTGGGATTTTTTTCAGATTTTTTTGGGCATTTTTTCAGATTTTTTTGGCATTTTTTTAGAATTTTTTCTGAATTTTTGGGGCATTTTTGAAGGGAAATTTGGGGCAGTGACCTGCCCGAGGAGCTGCTGCAGGCAAGACCAAAATTTGGGAATTTTTGGGGAATTTTTGGAGAATTTCTTGGATTTTTTTTCAGCATTTTTTGGGTATTTTTTGGGAATTTTTTAGGAATTTTTTCGGAATTTTTTCGGAATTTTTTCGGTATTTCTAGATCTTTTCAGAATGTTTTGTGGGGGATATTTTTCAGAATTTTTGGGATTTTTTTGGAGGTTTTTTAAAAAAATTTTGTGGAAATTTTTGGGAGTTGTTTGAGAATTTTTGGGAATTTTTTCAGAATTTTTTCAGAATTTTTTCAGAATTTTTGGAGGATTTGGGGGAGGTTTTGGGGCATCAATGATGGTGGGAACCTGCCCGAGGAGCTGCTCCGGGTAATTCGGGAATTCCAGGAATTTGGGGAATTCTTGGGAATTTTTGGGAATTTTTTTGGGGAATTTTTTGGGGAATTTTTTGGGAATTTTTTCAGATTTTTTTGGCATTTTTTCAGATTTTTTTTTGCATTTTTTTAGACTTTTTTCTGAATTTTTGGGGCATTTTTGAAGGGAAATTTGGGGCAGTGACCTGCCCGAGGAGCTGCTGCAGGTAAGAGCAACATTTTGGGGAATTTCGGGAATTTTTGGGATTTTTTGGGGAATTTTTTGGATTTTTTTCAGAATTTTTTGGGTATTTTGGGGAATTTTTTAGGAATTTTTTAGGAATTTTTTAGGAATTTTTTCGGAATTTTTTCGGTATTTCTAGATCTTTTCAGAATGTTTTGTGGGGGATATTTTTCAGAATTTTTGGGATTTTTTTGGAGGTTTTTAAAAAAAATTTTGTGGAAATTTTTGGGAGTTGTTTGAGAATTTTTGGGAATTTTTTTCAGAATTTTTTCAGAATTTTTTCAGAATTTTTGGAGGATTTGGGGGAGGTTTTGGGGCATCAATGATGGTGGGACCCTGCCCGAGGAGCTGCTCCAGGTAATTTGGGAATTCCAGGAATTTGGGGAATTCTTGGGAATTTTTGGGAATTTTTTTGGGGAATTTTTTGAGGAATTTCTTTGGGAATTTTTTTAGATTTTTTTGGCATTTTTTCAGATTTTTTTTGCATTTTTTTCGAATTTTTTCTGAATTTTTTGGGCATTTTTGAAGGGAAATTTGGGGCAGTGACGTGCCCAAGGAGCTGCTGTGGGAAATTCGGGAATTTTTGGGGAATTTCAGGAATTTTTTCCGAATTTTTGGGGAGTTTTTGGGGGTTTTTGTATTTTTTGGATTTTTTTTTTTTAATTTTTGGGGTATTTTTGAGGGGAAATTCAGAGCAGTGACCTTCCCGTAATTTGGGAATTTGGGAATTTTTTGGGAACTTTTGGGATTTCTCAGAGAATTTTTGGGATTTTCAGGAAATTTTGGGGATTTTTCAGGGAATTTTGGGAATTTTGGGGATTTTCAGGGACTTTTGGGATTTTTTGGGGACTTCTAGGAATTTTTGGGATTTTTCGAGGAATTCTTGAGATATTTCACGGATTTTTTTGGGATTTTTCCGGGAATTCTCCAGAGTTTTGGGAAATCCCCAAAAATCCCTTGAAAAATCCCAAAATTCCCTCGAAAATTCCCAAAATTTCCCCAAAATATTCTAAAAACTCATTGAAAAATCCTAAAAATTCCCTGAAAAATCCCCAAAAATTCCAAAAAAATCCCCCAAAATTCCCAAAAAATCCCCAAAAATTCCAAAAAAATCCCCAAAATTCCCCGAAAAATTCCCAAAAATCCCCAAAAAATCCCGAAATTTGTGGAATTTTCCAGAACCTGTACGAGAGCATTCGCTCGGAGCCTTTCAAGATCCCCGAGGACGACGGCAATGACCTCACGCACACTTTCTTCAACCCTGACCGCGAGGGATGGCTGCTCAAGCTGGGTAGGCCACGCCCACCTCACCTGGGCCACGCCCACCGCACCTGGGAGGGGCCACGCCCAAAAATTCCCAAAAAAAATCTGAAAAAAATTGGGGTTTTGGGCCATTTTTTGGGCTTTTTTTGGGCGTTTTGGGGGTTTTGTGATGTTTAAAGTGGATGGGAGGGCTCACCTGGCCACGCCCACCGCACCTGGGCCACGCCCACCGCACCTGGGAGGGGCCACGCCCAAAAATTCCCCAAAAAATCTGAAAAAAATTGGGGTTTTGGGTCATTTTTGGGTCATTTTTGGGTCTCTTTGGAGCTTTAATGATGTTTAGAGTAGGTATGGGAGCTCACCTGGCCACACCCACCGCACCTGGGCCACGCCCACCGCACCTGGGAGGGGCCACGCCCAAAAATTCCCCCAAAAATCCCCAAAAAATCGCGAGTTTTGGGTCATTTTTTGGGCCTTTTTGGCCTTTTTTGGGGTTTTCCTGCTGCTCAGGTTGGGTATGGGAGCTCACCTGGCCACGCCCACCGCACCTGGGCCACGCCCACATCACCTGAGAGGGGCCACGCCCAAAAATTCCCGCCAAAATCTAAAAAAAAATCGCGAGTTTTGGGTCATTTTTGGGTCATTTTTGGGTCATTTTTGGGGTTTTCGTAGTGTTTAAAATGGGTAGGCCACGCCCACCGCACCTGGGCCACGCCCACATCACCTGGGAGGGGCCACGCCCAAAAATTCCCGCCAAAATCCAAAAAAATTTGGGGTTTTGGGGCATTTTTGGGTCATTTTGGGCACTCAAATGGGGTAGGCCACGCCCACCTGGCCACGCCCACATCACCTGAGCCACGCCCACCTCACCTGAGCGTGGCCACGCCCCCTCCCCGCCCCCTCCCCCCCCCCAAATATTTTTCGGTTTCAGCTTTGCCAAAATTTAATGATTTTGTTTTTTCTCTTTTTTCTTTTTATTTTTTTTTTAATTTTTTTTTTTCCCGATGCCTTAAAAAAAAATCCTTCAAATTTTTCCTGAAATTCCAAAAATTCTCCTTAAAAATTCCTCCCAAATTTCCCTCCCCATGTTCTCTGAAATTCCAAAAATTACCCCAAAAATTTCTCCCAAAATTTCCTCAAATTTTCCCTAAAATCCCAAAAATTCTCCTCAAAAATTCTTTCCAAAATTCCCTCAAATTTCCCTAAAATTCCAAAAATTCTCCTCAAAATTCCTTCTAAAATTCTCTTAAATTTTCCCTAAAATTCCAAAAATTACCCCAAAAATTCCTCCAAATTTTCCCTGAAATTCCAAAAATTCTCCTCAAAAATTTCTTCCAAAATTCTCTCAAATTTTCCCTAAAATTCCAAAAATTCCCCCCAAAAATTCTTTCCAAAATTTCCTCCGAATCTTCCTTGAAATTAAAAAAAATTCCTCACGAAATTTCCTCCAAAATTTTCTCCAAATTTTCCTTGAAATTCCAAAATTTTTCCTAAAATTCCCTCGAAATTTTCCCTAAAATTCCCTTGAAATTCCTCCAAAATTCTCTCAAATTTCCCAAATTTTCCCCAAAAAATCCCCAAATTTTCCCCCAAAAAATCCCCAAATTCAAAAAAAATCCCCAAATTTCCCAAATTTTCCCCAAAAAATCCCCAAATTTCTCAAATTTTCCCCAAAAATCCCCAAATTTCCCAAATTTTCCAAAAAAAATCCCCAAATTTCCCAAATTTTCCCCAAAAATCCCCAAATTTCCCAAATTTTCCCCAAAAATCCCCGAATTTCCCCTCCCCCATTGCTGCCCTTGGGACCCCCCAGGAGGTGAGTGCTGGGGTGGGGGAGGGGCAGCGCTCGGGACCCCAAAAATCCAAAAAAATCCCCAAAAAATCCCCAAAAATCCCCAAAAAAATCCCCCCAAAAAATCCAAAAATCCCCCAAAAAATCCCCCCAAAAATCCAAAAATCAAAAAAAAAATCCCCAAAAAATCCCCAAAAATTTTTAAAAAAAAATTTTTAAAAAATCCCCAAAATTCCCTAAATTTCCCCTTAAAATTCCCAAAAAAATCCAAAAAAACCCCCCAAAAAATCCAAAAATCCCCCCAAAAATCCCAAAAAATCCCCCAAAAAATCCCAAAAAATATTTTTAAAAATTCCTAAAGTTCCCCAAAATTTAAAAAAAAAATCCCCAAATTTCCTCTTAAAATTCCCCAAAATCCTCCGAATTTTCCCCCCAAATTCCCAAAATGCCCCGAATTTTCCCCCAAATCCCACCCCAGACTCCCCAAATTCCGAAATTCCCCAAATTTCCCCAAATTTCCCCCAAAATTCCCCAAATCCGCCCCAAATCCCTGAAATTCCCCATAAAATTCCCTCAAATCCACCTTAAAATCACCCAAAATCCCCAAAATTTCCCCAAATTTCCCCCCCAATTCCCCAAATTCCCTCCAAATCCCACCCCAGACTCCCCAAATTCCCCAAAAATAAAAAAAAATCCCCAAATTTCCCCAAAATTCCCCAAATTTCCCCCAAAATCCACCTTAAAATCCCCCAAATTCCCCATAAAATCCCCCAAATTTCCCCTAAAATCCCCAAAATTTCCCCTAAACTCCCCCAATTTTCCCCCCAAATCTCACCCCAGACCCCCCAAAATTCCCCAAAATTCCCAAATTTCCCCCAAATTCCCCAAATTTCCCCCAAAATTCCCCAAATTTCCCCAAAATCCACCTTAAAATCCCCCAAATTCCCCATAAAATCCCCAAAATTCCCCATAAAATCCCCAATTTTCCCCCTAAATCTCACCCGACTCCCCAAATTCCCCAAGATTCCCAAATTTCCCCAAATTCCCCAAATTTCCCCCAAATCCACCTTAAAATCCCCCAAAATTCCCCATAAAATCCCCCAATTTTCCCCTCAAATCTCACCCCAGACTCCCCAAATTCCCCAAAATTCCCAAATTTCCCCAAAATTCCCCAAATTTCCCCAAATTTCCCCAAAATTCCCCAAATTTCCCCCAGAATTCCCCAAATTTCCCCCAAAATCCACCTTAAAATCCCCCAAAATCCCCCTAAAATCCCCAAAATTCCACTTAAAATCCCCAAAATTCCCCCTAAACTCCCCCCAAATCTCACCCCAGACCCCCCAAAATCCCCAAAATTCCCAAATTTCCCCAAATTTCCCCAAAATTCCCCAAATTTCCCTCAAATCCACCTTAAAAACCCTCAAATTCCCCCAAATCCCCCATAAAATCCCCGAATTTCCCCTAAACTCCCCCAATTTTCCCCCCAAATCTCACCCCAGACTCCCCAAATTCCCAAAAATTCCCAAATTTCCCCAAATTTCCCCAAAATTCTCCCGAAATTCCCCCAAATCCACCTTAAAATCCCTCAAAATCCCCCATAAAATCCCCAAAATTCCACTTAAAATCCCCAAAATTCCCCCTAAACTCCCCCCAAATCTCACCCCAGACCCCCCAAAATTCCCCAAAATCCCCAAATTTCCCCAAATTTCCCCCAAATTCCCCAAATTTCCCCAAAATTCTCCCAAAATTCCCCCAAAATCCACCTTAAAATCCCTCAAAATCCCCCATAAAATCTCCAAAATTCCCCCTAAAATCCCCAAAATTCCCCCTAAACTCCCCCAAATCTCACCCCAGACCCCCCAAAATTCCCCAAAATTCCCAAATTTCCCCGAATTTCCCCGAATTTCCCGGACCTGGCCCGGCAGGCGGGCGGGTGAAGACGTGGAAGCGCCGCTGGTTCATCCTCACCGACAACTGCCTCTACTACTTCGAGTACACCACGGTGAGAAAGCCCCGAAATGCCCGAAATTCACCCCAAAATCCACCCCGGGAACCCCAAATTCTGACTCGGGGAGCCCCAAAACCCCCGGGAACCAAAATCCCCAAAAATTCCCCAAAAAATTCCAGAAAATTCCTCGAAAATCCCCAAAAAATTCTCAAAATTCTGGAAAATTTCCCTTAGGAAACCCCAAAATTCTCCCCAAAATTCACCCCGGGATCCCCAAATTCTGACTCGGGGAGCCCCAAAACCCCCGGGAACCAAAATCCCCAAAAATTCCCCAAAAATTCTGGAAAATTCCCCAAAAAATTGCCCTGAGAGATCCCAAAATCCTTAAAAATTGTCCTTAACAGACCCCGAAATGCCAAAAATTCACCCCAAAATTCACCCCGGGAACCCCAAATTCTGACTCGGGGAGCCCCAAAACCCCCGGGAACCAAAATCCCAAAAAATTCCAAAAAAATTCCCCAAAAATTCTGGAAAATTCCCCAAAAATTGTCCTGAGAGATCCCAAAATCCTTAAAAATTGTCCTTAACAGACCCCGAAATCCCCAAAATTCACCCCAAAATTCACTCTGGGAACCCCAAATTCTGACTCGGGGAGCCTCAAAAACCCCGGGACCCAAAATTCCCAAAAATTCCCAAAAAAATTCTGGAAAATTCCTCAAAAATTGCCCAAAATTCTGGAAAATTTCCCTTAAGAGACTCTGAAATCCCCAAAGTTTTCCCCCAGGGACCCCAAAATGCCCAAAATTCCCCAAAATTCCCCAAAATTCACCCCAAAATCCTCCCCGGGAACCCCAAATTCTGACTCGGGGACCCCAAAAACCCCCGGGACCCCAAAAATTCCCAAAAAATTCGCCAAAAAATCCCAAATTTTTCTCCCCGGGGACCCCAAAATTCCCAAAAATCCTCCAAAATTCCCAATATTTTTACCCCAGGACCCCAAAAATTCCCAAAAATCCTCCAAAATCTCCCAAAATTCCCCAGATTTTTACCCCCAGGACCCCAAAAATTCTCCAAAATCTCCCAAAATTCCCAGATTTTCACCCCTGGACCCCAAAATTCCTCCAAAATTCCCTAAAAATCCACAAATTTTTCCCTCAGGACCCCAAAAATTCCCCGAAATTCATGGAAATTCCCAAAAATCGCCCGAAATGTCCCAAATTTTCTCCCGCAGGACCTCAAAATTCCTGAAAATTCCCCAAAATTCCCAGAATTTTTACTCCAGGACTCCAAAAATTCCTGAAAATTCCCCAAAATCTCCCAAAATTCCCAAAATTTTTTCGTCAGGACCCCAAAATTCCCAAAATTTTTACCCCAGGACTCTGAAAATTCCCCAAAATCTCCCAAAATTCTCCAGATTTTCTCCCCAGGACCCCAAAATTCCTCCAAAATTCCTAAAATCCCCAAATTTTTCCTTCAAATTCAAATTCCAAAAATTCTCCAAAAATTACCCAAAATTCCTGGAAATTCCCAAGAATCGCCCAAAATGTCCCAAATTTTCTCTCTCAGGACCTCAAAATTCCTGAAAATTCCCCAAAATTCCCAGAATTTTTACCCCAGGACCCCAAAATTTCCCTGAAAATCCCCCAAATTTTCCTCCCAGGACCCCAAAAATTCCCCGAAATTCCCAAAATTCCCAAAAATTCCCAAAAATCACCCAAAATTCCCAAATTTTCTGTCTCAGGACAAGGAGCCGCGGGGGATCATTCCCCTGGAGAACCTCAGCATCCGAGAGGTGGAGGATCCCCGAAAACCGGTGAGGAATTCCCAAAAATCCCCAAAAATTCCCAAAAATTCCCCAAAAATCCACCCTGGGAACCTGGAAATTCAAGTGGGACCCAAAAATTCCTAAAAATAAAAAAAATTCCCCCAAAAAAACCCCGAAATCCACCTGGGATCCCCGAAAACCGGTGAGGAATTCCTAAAAATTCCTAAAAAATTCCCAAAAAATTCACCCTGGGAGCCTGGAAATTCAAGTGGGACCCAAAAATTCCTAAAAATTAAAAGAAATCCCAAAAAAAAACCTCCAAAATGTGAAAAAAAAAACCAAAAAAACCCCAAAATCCACCTGGGATCCCCGAAAATGGGTGAGGAATTCCCAAAAATTCCAAAAAAATTCCCAGAAAATTCCAAAAAATCTACCCTGGGAGCCTGGAAATTCAAGTGGGACCCAAAAATTCCTAAAAATAAAAAAAATTTCCCCAAAAAAACCCCCAAAAATCTTTAAAAAATGCCCAAAAAAACTTCTAAAATCCACCTGGGATCCCCGAAAACAGATGAGGAAATCCCAAAAATCCCAAAAAAATCCACCCTGGGACCCCCAAAATTCTCATGGGACCAAAAATCCCAAAATTTTTTTAAAAATCCCAAAATCCCCCAAAAAACCCACCCTGGGACTCCCAAAATTCCCCAAAAAAATCCCAAAATCAAAAAAAAAAATCCACCATTGGAATCCCAAAATTCCAAAAAAAATCCCAAAATCCATTCTGGGACTCCCAAAATTCCCAAAAAAAAAATCCCAAAATCCACCCAAAAATTCCAAATTCCAAAAAAAAATCCCAAAATCCCCCCAAAAAAATCCACCCTGGGAATCCCAAAATTCCCAAAAAATTCCAAAATTCCCAAAAAAATCCCTTGGGAGCCCCAAAATTCCACCCAGGACTCCCAAAATTTCCAAAAACCTCCCCAAAAATTCCTCCAGGATCCCTCCAAACTGGTTTGAACTGGTCTGAACTGGTTTGAACTGGTTTGAACTGGTTTGAACTGGTCCATACTGGTTTTTACTGGTCCATACTGGTTCTTACTGGTCTGAACTGGTTTTGGACTTTTCCCAGACAATTCCAAGCTCCAAATTTCCACCAAAAAAGCCCCGAAATCCTCATTTTTCCCCATTTTTTCCCAATTTTTTCCCCAATTTTCACCCAATTTTCACCCAAATTTCCCCCAATTTTTCCATAGTGGTCCATACTGGTTTGAACTGGTCTGAACTGGTTTTTCCTCCGTCCTAGACAATTCCCAGCTCTGAAATCTCCACCAAAAAAGCTCCAAAATCCTCATTTTTTCCCCATTTTTCCCCATTTTTTCCCCTATTTTCTCCCAATTTTCACCCAAATTTTTCCCAATTTTTTCGTACTGGTCCATACTGGTTTTTACTGGTCTGAACTGGTTTTTCTCCTCTCCTAAACAACTTTAAGCTCCAACTCTCCACCAAAAAAAACCCAAAATCTCAGTTTTTTCCCCGTTTTTTCCCCAATTTTTGCCAGATTTTCGCCAAATTTTCACCAATTTTTTTCCCATGATTTCCAAACTGGTCCATACTGGTTCGAACTGGTTTTTACTGGTTTTCCCTTTACCTTTTCTATTTCCTTGACAAGTTGAAGCTCCAAATCTCCACCAAAATCTCCTTTTTTCCCCCTTTTTTTTCCCATTTTTTCCTCAATTTTCACCCGTTTTTTTCCACGCTGGTCCATACTGGTTTTTACTGGTCTGAACTGGTTTTTCCTCCTTCCTAGACAATTTCCTGCTCCAAATCTTCTCCGAAAGGGCCCCAAAATCCTCATTTTTTCCCCATTTTTTCCCCAATTTTTGCCCGATTTTCGCCCAATTTTCACCCAATTTTTTACCAATTTTTCCGAACTGGTCCATACTGGTTTTTACTGGTCTGAACTGGTTTTGGATCTCTCCTAAACAACTTTAAGCTCCAAATCTCCACCAAAATCCCCATTTTTTTTCCCCATTTTCCCCCTAATTTTCACTCTATTTTCACCCAATTTTTTCCATAGTGGTCTATACTGGTTCTAACTGGTTTTTACTGGTTTTCCCCTTTACCTTTTCTATTTCCTTGACAAGTTGAAGCTCCAAATCTCCACCAAAAAGGCCCCAAAATCCTCATTTTTTCCCCTTTTTTCCCATTTTTTGCCCAATTTTCACTCAATTTTCACCCAATTTTTTCCATACTGGTCCATACTGGTTTGAACTGGTCTGAACTGGTTTTTCCCCTCTCCTAAACAACTTTAAGCTCCAAATCTCCACCAAAATCCCCATTTTTCCCCCATTTTTTCCCCAATTTTCACCCAATTTTCACCGAATTTTCACCGAATTTTCACCCAGTTTTTTCCAAACTGGTTCTAACTGGTCCATACTGGTTCTAACTGGTTTTTCCTGGTTTCCCAGCACTGTTTCGAGCTGTACATCCCCAACAGCAAGGGGCAGCTGATCAAGGCCTGCACGACCGAGTGGGGGAGGGGAAACCCGAAAATTCCCAAATCTGTGACCCCAAACTGGGCTGGACTGGTTTGAACTGGTTCTTACTGGTTCTTACTGGTTTTCACTTGTTTTTCCCATTTTTCCTAGACAATTTCCAGCTCCAAATCTCCACCAAAATTCCCATTTTTCTCCCCTTTTTTTGCCCAATTTTCACCCAATTTTCACCCAACTTTCGCCCAATTTTTTCGTACTGGTCCATACTGGTTTTTACTGGTCTGAACTGGTTTTTCCTCCTTCCTAGACAATTTTAAGCTCCAAATCTTCACCGAAAAGGCTCCAAAATCCTCATTTTTTCCCCATTTTTTCCCCAATTTTCGCCCGATTTTCACCCAATTTTCGCTGAATTTTTTCCCAATTTTTTTGTACTGGTCCATACTGGTTCTAACTGGTTTTTACTGGTTTTCCCTTTACCTTTTCTATTTCCTTGACAAGTTGAAGCTCCAAATCTCCACCAAAAAACTCTTTTTTCCCCCATTTTTTCCCCATTTTTTTCCCCAATTTTCGCCCAATTTTCACCAAATTTTTTCCCGTGATTTCCGAACTGGTCCATACTGGTTCTAACTGGTTTTTCCTGGTTTCCCAGCACTGTTTCGAGCTGTACATCCCCAACAGCAAGGGGCAGCTGATCAAGGCCTGCAAGACCGAGGCTGACGGCAGAGTTGTGGAAGGGAACCACGTGGTGTATCGGATCTCGGCCCCGACGCGCGAGCAGAAGGACGAGTGGATCAAATCCATTCAGTGAGAGCCAAAAAATATCCTAAAAAATCCAAAATTATTCCCAAAAAATTCCCCCGAAAAAATGGGGCAGGTTGGGGGTCTTTGGAACGGAGTTAAAAGCTCAAAAAATGGATTTTTTAGCGATTTAAATCGATTTTTTTGAGGATTTTTTGCGATTTTTTTGAGATTTTTTTGGGATTTTTTTTGAGATTTTCTGGGGTTTTTTTTGAGGCATTTTTTTGGGGATTTTTGGGATCAAATCCAACCAGTGAGACACAGAATTCCCAAAAAAATTCTAAAAAAATTCCCAAAATGAATTGGGAGGGGCTAGGGGCGGTGGAAGGAACCACGTGGTGTATCGAATCTCAGCGAGCAGAAGGACGAGTGGATCAAATCCATTCAGTGAGAGACCCAAAAATTCCCAAATTTATCCTAAAATTATCCTAAAAAATTCCCCGGAAAAAATGGGGCAGGTTGGGGATCTTTGGGAGAGGTTTTGGGGTTTTTAAAGGGAGTTAAAAGCTCAAAAAATGGATTTTTTAGGGATTTTTAATGGATTTTTTGGAGAATTTTTTGAGATTTTTTTGAGATTTTCTTGAGTTTTTTTGGGATTTTTTTTGAGATTTTCTGGGGATTTTTTGAGGCTTTTTTGAGAATTTTTTGAGATTTTTTGAGAATTTTTTTGAGGATTTTTTGAGATTTTTTTGAGATTTTTTTGAGATTTTTTTGAGATTTTTTTGGGATTTTTTTTGTGGATTTTTTGGAGATTTTTTGAGAATTTTCTGGGGATTTTTTGAGATTTTTTGAGAATTTTTTGTGATTTTTTTGAGAATTTTTGAGGATTTTTTGAGGTTTTTTTTTGAGATTTTTCTGGGGATTTTTTGGGGGATTTTTTGGAGGATTTTTTGGGGCGTTTTTAGGATCAAATCCAACCAGTGAGAGTCCCAAAAATTCCCAAATTATTCCTAAAAAATTCCCCACAAAAATGGGAAATTGGAGTTTTTAAAGAGAGTTAAAGGCTTAAAAAATGGATTTTTTAAGGATTTAAATTAATTTTTTTGAGAATTTTTTGAGATTTTTTTTGAGATTTTTTGAGAATTTTTGGAGGATTTTTGGAGGATTTTTAGGATCAGATCCATCCAGTGAAAGTCCAAAATTCCCCCAAAAAAAATTATCCCCAAAATTATTCTAAAAATTGCCCCAAAAATAATTAGGGAGGATTTGGGGTTTTTAAAAGGAGTTAAAAGCTCCAAAAATTGATTTTTTAAGGGTTTTTAATGGATTTTTTTGGGATTTTTTTTTTTTTCTCCAAGGGGTCAGGGGTCCCCAAAAAATTCCCCAAATCCCCAAAATTTCCCTAAAAATTCCCCAAAATTTCTCTCACAGGGACCACTTTGAGTCATTTTTTCATTGATTTTTTGGGGATTTTTTTTGGTTTTTTGGGTTTTTTTTCCCCTAAATCTCTAATCCCTAAAATTCCCCAAAAATTCCCCAAAATCCAAAAAGAAAATCCCAAAAATCCCAAAAAAATTCCCTAAAATTCCCCAAAATTTCTTTCCCAGGGACCATTTTGGGTCATTTTTCCATCGATTTTTTTTAGGATTTTTTTGGTTTTTTCGTTTTTTTTTTCCCCTAAATCTCTAATCCTTAAAATCTTCCCAAAAAAATCCCCAAAATTCCCCAAAATCCCAAAAAAAATTCCCTAAAATTCCCCAAAATTTCTCTCCCAGGAACCATTTTGGGTCATTTTTCCATCGATTTTTTGGGGTTTTTTTTCCCTAAATCTCTAATTTCTAAAATCTCCCCAAAATTCCCCAAAATCCCCAAAAATTCCCTAAAATTCTCCAAAATTTCTCTCCCAGGAACCATTTTGGGTCATTTTTCCATTGATTTGGGTCATTTTTCCATCGAATTTTTGGGATTTTTTTTCCCCAAGGGCTCGAGGTTCCCCAAAAATCTCCCAAAAATTCCCCAAAATTCAAAAAAAATTCCCAAAAATCCCAAAAAATTCCCTAAAATTCCCCAAAATTCCCTAAAATTCTCCAAAATTTCCCTCCCAGGGACCATTTTGGGTCACTTTTCCATCGATTTGGGTCATTTTTCCATCGATTTTTTGGGGATTTTTTTGTTGGTTTTTTTTTTTCCTAAATCCCTAATCCCTAAAATTCTCTAAAATTCCCCAAAAATTCCCTAAATTTTCCCCCAAATCCCGCAGGGCGGCGGTGAGCGTGGACCCTTTCTACGAGATGCTGGCGGCGCGGAAAAAGCGAATTTCGGTGAAGAAAAAACCCGAAAATGCCTAAAAAAAAAACCCAAAAAAAAAGAAAAATCCCCCCAAAAAAAGAAAAAAGGGGGCGGGACCCCCGAAATTCCCCCGGAACCCCAAAAATGGCAATTCCCAAAATTCCTCGGGAGCGGCCGAGGACGGCGAGGGAGCCCCGAAATTCCCAAAATTCCCAAAAATTCACCTTCGGGAGCCCCGAAATTCCCAAAATTCCCAAAATTCAAAAAAATTCACCTTTGGGAGCCCCGAAATTCCCAAAATTCCAAAATTTCACCTTTGGGAGCCCCGAAATTCCCAAAATTCCTCCCAAAATTCCCAAAATTTCACTTTTGGGAGTCCCAAATTTCCCTTGGGAGCCCCGAAATTTCCCAAAATTTCACTTCCAGGAGCCCCAAAATTCCCAAAATTTCAGCCTTGGAAGCCCCGAAATTCCCAAAATTCAAAAAATTTCACCTTCGGGAGCCTCAAAATTTCTCTTGGGAATCCCAAAATCCTCCCCAGGACCTCCCAAAATTCCCCGAAATTCCTCAAAATTCCCGAAAATTCTTTCTGGGAATCCCAAAATTCCCAAATTTTCCCCTTGGGAGTCCCAAAATTCCTTCCAGGACCTCCCAAAATTCCCTGAAAATCCCAAAATTTCCCAAAATTCTCTCTGGGAATCCCAAAATTTTTTCTGGGAATCCCAAAATTCCCTCTTGGAATCCCAAGATCCCCCAAAATTCCTGAATTTTCTCCTTGGGAATCCCAAAATCTCTCAAAAATCCCCAAAATTCCCAAAATTCTTTCTGAGAATCCCAAAATTCTCCCTTGGGAATCCCAAAAATTCCCCAAAATTGCCCAAAATTCCCAAAATTCTGAGAATCCCAAAATCCCCCCCAGGACCTCCTGAAATTCCCGAAATTCCT
This sequence comes from Acanthornis magna, assembly GCA_036785705.1. Taxonomy (NCBI): domain Eukaryota; kingdom Metazoa; phylum Chordata; class Aves; order Passeriformes; family Acanthizidae; genus Acanthornis; species Acanthornis magna. The sequence goes on along the minus strand of JAWUZG010000956.1, from coordinate 8,226 downwards.
CAAAATTCCTGAAAATTCTTTCTGGGAATCCCAAAATTCCCCGAAATTCCCCAAAATTCCCCAAAAATTCCCAAAATTCTTTCTGGGAATCCCAAAATTCCCAAAAATTCTCCCTTGGGAATCCCAAAATTCCTCCCCAGAACCTCCTAAAATTCCCCGAAATTCCCAAAAATTCCCAAAAATTCTCTCTGGGAATCCCAAAATCTTTTCTGGGAATCCAAAATTCCCTCTTGGGAATCCCAAGATCCCCCAAAATTCCCGAATTTTCTCCTTGGGAATCCCAAAATCTCTCAAAAATCCCCAAAATTCCCAAAATTCTTTCTGAGAATCCCAAAATTCTCCCTTGGGAATCCCAAAAATTCCCCAAAATTGCCCAAAATTCCCAAAATTCTTTCTGAGAATCCCAAAATCCCCCCCAGGACCTCCTGAAATTCCCCGAAATTCCCCAAAATTCCCCAAAAATTCCCGAAAATTCTTTCTGGGAATCCCAAAATTCCCAAAAATTCTCCCTTGGGAATCCAAAATTCCCCGAAATTCCCCGAAATTCCCCCAGTTCCGCTCCCAGTGGCTCCCAGTCCGTCCCAGTTTGGGCTCTGGGGGGTCCCGGCCCCTCCCCCACCCTTTATTTATGGCCCCAAATAAAAACGACACAAACTCCAGAGGAATTTGGGATTTTTTTTGGGAATTTCGGGAGGGTTTGGGACATTCGGGGGAATTTGGGACATTGGGGGGGTGGGGCAAATTTTTGGGGAATTTTTTGGGAATTTTTTTGGAATTTTGGGGGGAGGATTTGGGGGGTTTGGGGCAAATTTTGGGGGATTTGGGGTCATTTTTTGGGCGTTTTTGGGGGAATTTGGGATTTTTTTGGGGAATTTCGGGAGGGTTTGGGACATTTTGGGAATTTGGGATATTGGGGGGGCAGGGCAAATTTTTGGGAATTTTTGGGGGGGATTTGGGGGAATTTTGGCGCAAATTTTTTGGGAATTGGGGGGAGGTTGGGACCATTTTGGAGGAAATTTTGGGGGGAATTTTTGGGGAATTTTGGAGGGGATTGGGACTATTTTTTGGGGAAAATTTGGGGGAATTTTTGGGGAGTTGGGACCATTTTGGGGAGAATTTTTTGGGTAATTTTTTGGGAATTTTGGAGGGAATTGGGACTATTTTTTGGGGGAAAATTTGGGGGGAATTTTGGGGGGGCTGGGACCATTTTGGGGAGAATTTTTTGGGTAATTTTTTGGGAATTTTGGGGGAGGTTGGACCATTTTTGGGGGGAATTCTTGGAGGAATTTTGGGGCTTTTTTGGGGAAATTTGGGAGGGGCTGGGACCATTTTTGGGGAATTTTGGGAGTCCCAGGTGAGTCCCAGGTGACTTCGAGACCTCCCAGGTGACTTTGGGACACCCCAGGTGTTTCCCAGGTGAGTTTTTGGGGATTCCCAGGTGAGTTTGGGGTTTCTCAGGTGATTCCCAGGTGAGTTTTTGGGTTCCTCAGGTGAGTCTCAGGTGAGTTTTCAGCTCTCAGGTGTGTCTCAGGTGATTCCCAGGTGTATCTGAGATGATTTTTGGTGTTCCAGGTGAGTCTCAGGTGAGTCTCAGGTGAGTTTTGGGTTCCTCAGGTGATTCCCAGGTAAATTTTTTGGTTCTCAGGTGACTCTCAGGTGAGTTTGGGGTTTCTCAGGTGATTCTCAGATGAATTTTGGGATTCCAGGTGAGGTTTTGGGGTCCCAGGTGTGTCTCGGGTGAATTTTCGGCTCTCAGGTGTATCTCAGGTGAGTTTTTGGGGTTCCCCAGGTGAGTCTCAGGTGAATTTTGGGGTTCCAGGTGAGTCTCAGGTGTATCTCAGGTGAGTTTTTGGGGTTCCCCAGGTGAGTATCAGGTGATTTTTGGGGTTCCAGGTGATTCCCAGGTGTATCTCAGGTAATTTTTGGGGTTCCAGGTGTGTTTTTGGGGTTCCAGGTGTGTCTCAGGTGAGTCTAAGGTGCAGGGCTCGAAGGGCAGGGTGGTGACACCCCCAGCCCCCTTGGGCCCAGGTGAGTTTTGGGTTTCTCAGGTGTGTCTCAGGTGAATTTTGGGCTCTCAGGTGTGTCTCAGGTGAGTTTTTGGGCTCTCAGGTGCAGGGGTCGAAGGGCAGGGTGGTGACTCCCCCGTGCAGCTCCAGCCCCCCCCGGGCCCAGGTGAGTTTGGGGTTCCTCAGGTGAGTTTGGAGGTTCCCAGCTCTATCTCAGGTGTATCTCAGGTGTATCTCAGGTGAATTTTCGGCTCTCAGGTGTGTCTCAGGTGTGTCTCAGGTGAGTCTCAGGTGCAGGGGTCGAAGGGCAGGGTGGTGACTCCCCCGTGCAGCTCCAGCCCCCCTGGGCCCAGGTGAGTTTTGGGTTTCTCAGGTGAGTTTGGAGGTTCCCAGGTGTATCTCAGATGAATTTCGGGGTTCCCAGGTGAATTTTCGGCTCTCAGGTGTGTCTCAGGTGTGTCCTCAGGTGTGTCTCAGGTGTATCTCAGGTGTGTCTCAGGTGAGTCTCAGGTGCAGGGGTCGAAGGGCAGGGTGGTGACTCCCCCGTGCAGCTCCAGCCCCCCCTGGGCCCAGGCCAGGAGGTCTCCCCGCGGCGCAGGTGAGGCACACCTGGCCAGCGCCGCCACCTCGGGCGGGGCCAGGGCGCGGCTCCACAGGTGGAACTCGGCAAGCTCCCCCACGAAGGCCTGAGTGGCATCGAAACGACCCCCGAGCGCGTCCTGGGGACAGGTGAGACAGGTGAGGGACAGGTGAGGGACAGGTGAGCTCACCTGGGCACAGGTGAGACAGCTGAACACATCCACACTCACACCTGGGCACAGGTAACACACCTGGACACTCACACATTCACACCTGAGTGGTGTCAAAACGACCCCCGAGCGCGTCCTGGGGACAGGTGAGACAGGTGAGCTCACCTGAGCACAGGTGAGACACCTGAACACATCCACACTCACACCTGAGCACACCTGAGCTCACACAGTCACACCTGAGCTCACACAGTCACACCTGAGTGGCATCGAAACGACCCCCGAGGGCATCCTGGGGACAGGTGAGACAGGTGAGGGACAGGTGAGGGACAGGTGAGCTCACCTGGGCACAGGTGAGACAGCTGAACACATCCACACTCACACCTGAGCACAGGTAACACACCTGGGCACTCACACAGTCACACCTGGGCACACCTGGGCACACCTGGGCCCTTACCTGTTCCTGTCCCAGCACCAGGACCCCGTGGGGGCGCAGAGGGTGACACAGGTAACACACCTGGGCACAGGTAACACACCTGGGCACTCACACAGTCACACCTGGGCACAGGTAACACACCTGGGCACACCTGGGCACACCTGAGCCCTTACCTGCTCCTGGCCCAGCACGAGGACCCCGTGGGGGCGCAGAGGGTGGCACAGGTAACACACCTGGGCACTCACACAGACACACCTGGGCACAGGTAACACACCTGGGCACACCTGAGCCCTTACCTGTTCCTGGCCCAGCACCAGGACCCCGTGGGGGCGCAGAGGGTGACACAGGGAACACACCTGGGCACAGGTAACACACCTGGGCACTCATACAGTCACACCTGGGCACACCTGGGCACACCTGAGCCCTTACCTGTTCCTGTCCCAGCACGAGGACCCCGTGGGGGCGCAGAGCGTGACCTGGGGCCAGCCCCTCCCCCCGCCCGCGGGGGACGCCGTCCTGGAAGCTTCGCCAGGTGCCCCCCGAGGCTGCCCAGGTAACGCACAGGTGCTGCCACCTGCCCGGGGCCGGGGACAGCGACAGCGCCACCGCCTGGGGAGGGAAAGTTCCAGAATTAGACCAAAATTCCCAAAAAATTCCCAAAATTCTGCAAAAAACGGCACCGAAATCTACCCAGGTGAGCCCAAAATCCGCCCAGGTGAGCCCCAGGTGAGCCCCAGGTGAGCCCCAGGTGAGCCCCAGGTGTTGTCACCTGCCCGGGACTGGGGACAGCGACAGCGCCACCGCCTGGGGGGGAGAGAAAGTTCCGGAATTAGACCCAAAAAATTCCAAAAAAAATCCCCAAAATCCCGAAATTCTGCAAAAAACGGCACCGAAATCTGCCCAGGTGAGCCCAAAATCTGCCCAGGTGAGCCCCAGGTGAGCCCCAGGTGCTGCCACCTGCCCGGGGCTGGGGACAGCGACAGCGCCACCGCCTGGGGAGGGAAAGTTCCGGAATTAGACCGAAAATATCCCCAAAATCCGCAAAAAAATCCCAAAAAATTCTGAAATTCTGCAAAAAACGGCACTGAAATGCCAAAAATTTCCCCAAAAAATCCTGAAAATCTGAAAAAAATCCGAAAAAAAATCTGAAAAAAATCCTGAAAAAATCCCAAAAAACCCCAAATAAAATAAAAAAAAATTTAAAAAAAAAAAAAAAAATCCGATAAAAGTCCAAATAAAATTTTTTTAAATCCGAAAAAAAAATCCCCAAAAAATCAGAAAAAATTCAGAAAAAATCAAAAAATTTCTGAAGAAAATCTGGGAAAAAATTTAAACATTAAAAAAAAAAAAAAAATCTAAAAATTGGAATAAATTTTTTTTAAAATTCTGAAAAAAATCAGAAAAAAATCAGAAAAAAACCCCAAAACATCAGAAAAAATTCAGAAAAAACCCGAAAAAAAATCTGAAAAAAATCCAAATTTAAAAAAATATTTCTCATCCCGATCCATTGCCAAAAATAAAAACTAAAAAAATCCAAACAAAATTTTTAAAAATTTAAAAAAAAAAAATTAGAGAAAAATTCGAAAAAAATCCAAAAAATTTCAGAAAAGATCCGAAAAAAAATTCAGAAAAAATCCAAAAATAATCCAAAAAAATTCATAAAAAATTCAGAAAAAATCCGAAAAAAATCCAAAAAGTTTCAGAAAAAATCTGAAAAAAATTCAGAAAAAATCCGGAAAAAAATCTGAAAAAAATCAAAAAAATTTCAGAAAAAATCCGAAAAAAATCCGAAAAAAATAAAAAAAATTTCAGAAAAAATCCGAAAAAAATTCAGAAAAAATATGAAAAAAATTCAGAAAAAATATGAAAAAAGTCCAAAAAAAATCCGAAAAAATTCAGAAAAAATCCAGAAAAATTCAGAAAAAATCCGAAAAAAATCCGAAAAAAATCCAAAAAAATTCAGAAAAAATCTGAAAAAAAATCCGAAAAAAAATAAAAAAAAATTCAGAAAAAATCTGAAAAAAATTCCGAAAAAATCCGAAAAAAATCCGAAAAAAATTCAGAAAAAATAAAAAAAAAAAATTCTGAAAAAAATCCAAAAATTTTTTAAAAAAATCCCAAAAAATTCAGAAAAAATCCGAAAAAAATTCAGAAAAAAATCCGAAAAAAATTCAGAAAAAATCCGAAAAAAATCCAAAAAATTCAGAAAAAATCCGAAAAAAATTCAGAAAAAATCCCCCAAAATCCCCGAATTTCCTCACCTGGTCGTCCACGAGCAGCTCCATGGGGCGGCCGCCCCAGGCGAGCAGCACGAGCTCGTTGGGCTGTCCTGGGGCCGCGTAGGAGAACGGAGTTCCGAGCGCCGGAGCTGCCCCGGGCCTGAGCCACAGACACGCGGACAGAGCTCGGAGAGGTCTGCGGACAGGGCCCCGAACTCGGGCGAACATGTAATTGGTGCGGAGAGGAAACGCCACGCGGAACCCGCCCCGCGAGCCTGGAATTTAAAAAAAAAATTGTGTTAAAATCCCCCAAAAAATCCCATTAAAATCCCCGTAAAAATCGCTGTGAAATTCCCAGAAAATTCCCATGAAAATCCCAGCCCCAGGGGAATGTGGAATTGGTGCGGAGAGGAAACGCCACGCGGAACCTGCCCCGCGAGCCTGGAATTTTAAAAAAATTGTGTTAAAATTGTTGTGAAAATCCCATTAAAATCCCCATAAAAATCGCTGTGAAATTCCCACAAAAATCCCGTTAAAATTCCATTAAAAAATCCCGTTAAAAATCCCATTAAAATCCCCATCAAAATTCCATTAAAATCCCTGTCAAAATCCCTGTAAAAATCGCCGTTAAAATTCCACCAAAATCCCCGTAAAAAACCCATTAAAATCGTGGTGAAATTCCCAAAAAAAATCTCATTAAAATCCCACAAAAATCCCATAAAAATCGCCATTAAAATCCCAGCCCCAGGGGAACGTGGAATTGGTGCGGAGAGGAAACGCCACGCGGAACCTGCCCCGCGAGCCTGGAATTTAAAAAAAAATCTGTTAAAATTGTTGTGAAATCCCCCAAAAAATCGCGGTGAAATCACACAAAAATCCCATGAAAATCGCTGTGAAAATCGCCGTGAAATCCCCGTAAAAATAAAAAAAATCCCGTAAAAATTGCTGTGAAATCCCAAAAAAAATCCTATTAAAATCCCATGAAAATCCCAGTCCCGGGGGAACGTGGAATTGTGCGGAGAGGAAACGCCACGCGGAACCCGCCCCGCGAGCCTGGAATTTAAAAAAAAAAATCTGTTAAAATCCCCCAAAAAATCGCTGTGAAATTCCCATGAGAATCGCCACAAAAATCCCAGCCCCGGGGGAACATGGAATTGGTGCGGAGAGGAAACGCCACGCGGAACCTGCCCGCGAGCCTGGAATTTAAAAAAAAAAATCTGTTAAAATCCCCCAAAAAATCGCGGTGAAATCCCCGTAAAAATAAAAAAAAATCCCGTAAAAATCGCTGTGAAATCCCAAAAAAATCTCATTAAAATCCCACAAAAATCCCACAAAAATCCCAGCCCCGGGGGAATGTGGAATTGGTGCGGAGAGGAAACGCCACGCGGAACCCGCCCCGCGAGCCTGGAATTTAAAAAAAATTGTGTTAAAATTGTTGTGAAAATCCCCCAAAAAATCCCATTAAAATCCCCGTAAAAATCGCTGTGAAATTCCCAGAAAATTCCCATGAAAATCCATTAAAATCCCAGCCCCGGGGGAACATGGAATTGGTGCGGAGAGGAAACGCCACGCGGAACCTGCCCCGCGAGCCTGGAATTTAAAAAAAATTGTGTTAAAATTGTTGTGAAAATCCCATTAAAATCCCCGTAAAAATCGCTGTGAAATTCCCACAAAAAATCCCGTTAAAATTCCATTAAAAAATCCCGTTAAAAATCCCATTAAAATCCCCATGGAAATCGCCATTAAAATCCCTGTCAAAATCCCTGTAAAAATCGCCGTTAAAATTCCACCAAAATCCCCGTAAAAAACCCATTAAAATCGTGGTGAAATTCCCAAAAAAATCTCATTAAAATCCCACAAAAATCCCATAAAAATCGCCATTAAAATCCCAGCCCCAGGGGAACGTGGAATTGGTGTGGAGAGGAAACGCCACGCGGAACCTGCCCCGCGAGCCTGGAATTTAAAAAAAAATTCTGTTAAAATCCCCCAAAAAATCACTGTGAAATTCCCAAAAAATCTCATTAAAATCCCAGCCCCGGGGAACGTGGAATTGGTGCGGAGAGGAAACGCCACGCGGAACCTGCCCCGCGAGCCTGGAATTTTAAAAAAATTGTGTTAAAATTGTTGTGAAATCCCCCAAAAAATCGCTGTGAAATCACACAAAAATCCCATGAAAATCGCTGTGAAAATCGCCAAGAAATCGCCGTAAAAATAAAAAAAAATCCCGTAAAAATCGCTGTGAAATCCCATAAAAATCCCATGAAAATCCCACAAAAATCCCAGCCCCGGGGGAACGTGGAATTGGTGTGGAGAGGAAACGCCACGCGGAAACCGCCCCGCGAGCCTGGGAATTTAAAAAAAAATTGTGTTAAAATCCCCCAAAAAATCGCTGTGAAATTCCCACGAAAATCGCCATTAAAATCCCAGAAAAATCCTGTTAAAATTGCCGTGAAAATTACGTTAAAATCCCCCCAAAACTCCCTTAAAATTGCTGTGAAATCCCAAAAAAATTCCTATTAAAATCGGTGTGAAATCCCCCCAAAAATCCCGTAAAAATCGCTGCGAAAATCGCCATTAAAATCCCCATAAAATTCACCCCCAAATCCTTCCAAATTCACCCCCAAATTCCCCCAAATCCGACCCCAAACCCCCCCCCAAAAATCCCAAATCTCTGAGAATCCCAAAAATCCCAAATCCCCCCAAAAATCCCAATCTCTGACAATCCCAAAAATCCCAAATCTCTGACAATCCCAAAAATCCCAAAAACCCCAAAAATTCCAAAAATCCCAAAAAATCCCCCAAATCTCCAAAATCCCCAA
>JAWUZG010000955.1:0-173612 GCA_036785705.1 Acanthornis magna | reverse complement strand
TAATTTTAGGGAATTTTGGGGTGTCCGGGGAGCTGCTGCTCGTGAGGGGTGAGGGATTTTGGGGAAATTTGGGGAAATGTTTTTGAATTTTGGGGAATTTTGGGGTTTTTGGGGTGTCCGGGAGGCTTCTGCTCGTGAGGGGTGAGAGATTTTAGGGAATTTTGGGGAATTTGGGGGAATTTTGGGAAAATTTTGGGGAATTTTGGGTGTCCGGGAGGCTTCTCCTCGTGAGGGGTGAGGGATTTTGGGGAATTTGGGGGAAATTTTGGGGAATTTTGTAGGAATTTTGGGTTTTTTGGGGTGTCCGGGAGGCTGCTGCTCGTGAGGGGCGAGGGATTTTTGGGGAAATTTGGGGAATTTTGTGGGAATTTGAGGGAATTTTGGGAGGATTTTGGGGTCCCGGGGGTGAATTTTGGTATCTCAGGGTGATTTTTTGGGTTCCAGGGGTGATTTTTTTTGGGGAATTTTGGAGGAAATTTGGATTTTTTGGGGTGTCGAATTTGGAATTTTTTTCGGCAGACAGCGCCGAGGCCGAGGGGCGGAGCCTCCTCAGGAGCCTCACCTGCGAGGCCGCGGCCAGGTGAGCTTTGGGGGAAAATTTGGGATTTTTGGGGAATTTTTGGATTTTGGGGGAATTTTGGGGATTTTTCGGGAATTTTGGGAGGGTTTGGGGGTTTTTTTTGGGGGGCATTTGTGGGATTTTGAGGGATTTTTTGGGGGGAATTTGGGTTTTTTGGGAGATTTTGGGGGAATTTTGGAGGGTTTGGGTTTTTTGGGGGGGAGATTTGGGGGATTTTTGGGGGAAATTTGGGGAGATTTGGGGGATTTGAGGGGATTTTGAGAGGATTTTGGTGAAATTTTGGAGAATTTTGGGAGGGATTTTGGGGATTTTGGGGAGATTTGGTGGATTTTGGGAATTTTTGGTGGATTTCAGGGATTTTGGGGAGATTTTGGGGGGAGATTTGGGGGATTTTGGGGAGATTTTGTTGGATTTGGGAGATTTTGGTTTTTTTTGGGGGGAATTTTGGGAGACATTTGACGGATTTGGGGTTTTTTTGGGGTATTTTTTTTGGCTTTTTCGGGGTGTTTTTTTGGCTTTTTTGGGTGATTTTTGGGTTTTTTTGGGGTGAATTTTTTGGTTTTTTGGGGTCCCCATCTCCAGCCCTGTGCTCGTGGTGCTGCTGGGGCAGAATTTTGGGCAGAATTTTAGAGAATTTTGGGGGTTTTGGGGTGGTTTTTTTTTTTTTGTTTTTGGGGTTTCTGGGGTGGTTTTTTGGGTTTTTCGGGGTGATTTTTGGGTTTTTTGGGGTGAATTTTTGGTTTTTTTGGGTCTCCAGCTCCGGCCCTGTGCTCGTGGTGCTGCTGGAGGTGTCCCGAGAGGAATTCGAGGTTGGGCTGAGCCCCGAAGTGAGCGAGAGGTGAGGAAAAAACCCCAAAAAATCACCCAAAAACCCCTAAAACCAGCCCCAAAATATCCCCAAAAAAAACCCTGAAAAAATTCCTTAAAAAAGTCTAAAAACAGCCCTGAAATATCCCTAAGAAACCCTAAAAAAAATCTCCTAAAAACTCTAAAAATAGCCCCAAAATATCCCCAAAACCTCCCCAAAAATATCCCTGAAATATGGCCCCAAGAAACCCTAAAAAACAACCCCAAAAATGTCCCCCAAAAAAATTCTAAAAGCAACCCCAAAATATCCCAAAATTCCCTAAAATTCACGGAAATTAAATAAAAAAAAAAAAATCCCCAGAAATTCTCCGTGAAATTCTCCAAAAAATCACTGAAATCTGTAGGAATTCCCCAAAAAAAACTCTCCAAAATTCCTTTAAAAAACCTCAAAAAAGCCACAAAAAATCCCCGAAATTCACAGAAATTCCCAATTTTTTTCTGATTTTCAGGTTGGAATTTTGGGACATTTTTGGGGACCCCCTGGGCTGGCTGGGCCGGAAACCCCAAACCCCCAAAATTCACAGAAATTCCCCAAAAATCCCCAAAATTTCCAGAAATTAAAAAAAAAAATCCCCCAAATTCCCAGAAATCTCCCCAAAATTCCCAGAAATTCCCAAAAAAAATCCCCAAAATTTCTAGAAATTTTTAAAAAATCCCCAAAATTCCCAGGATTTTTAAAAAATCCCCCAAAAAATCCATGAAAACCCAAAAAAAATCCATTAAAAATCCATAGAAAATCTCAAAAAATCCATAAAAAATCCCTAAAAAAATCTGAAAAAATTCCAGAAAAAATCCTAAAAATTCCCAATTTTTTTCTGATTTTCAGGCTGGAATTTTGGGACATTTTTGGGGACCCCCTGGGCTGGCTGGGCCGGAAACCCCAAATCCCCAAAATTCACAGAAATTCCCCAAAAATCCCCAAAATTTCCAGAAATTTAAAAAAAAAATCCTCAAAATTCTCAGAAATCTCCCCAAAATTCCCAGAAATTCCCCAAAAAATCCCCAAAATTTCTAGAAATTCCCCAAAAAAATCCCCAAAATTCCCAGGAATTTTTAAAAAATCCCCCAAAAAATCCATGAAAACCCTAAAAAAATCCATTAAAAATCCATAAAAAATCTCAAAAAATCCATAAAAAATCCCTAAAAAAAACTGAAAAAATTCCAGAAAAATCCTCAAAATTCCCATTTTTTTTTCTGATTTTCAGGCTGGAATTTTGGGACATTTTTGGGGACCCCCTGGGCTGGCTGGGCCGGGACCCCCAAACCCTTGAAATTCACAGAAATTCCCCAAAAATCCCCAAAATTTCCAGAAATTTAAAAAAAAAATCCTCAAAATTCTCAGAAATCTCCCCAAAATTCCCAGAAATTCCCCAAAAATCCCCAAAATTTCTAGAAATTCCCCAAAAAATCCCCAAAATTCCCAGGAATTTTTAAAAAATCCCCCAAAAAATCCATGAAAACCCTAAAAAATCCATTAAAAATCCATAAAAAATCTCAAAAAATCCATAAAAAATCCCTAAAAAAACTGAAAAAAATTCCAGAAAAATCCTCAAAATTCCCATTTTTTTTTCTGATTTTCAGGCTGGAATTTTGGGACATTTTTGGGGACCCCCTGGGCTGGCTGGGCCGGGACCCCCAAACCCTTGAAATTCACAGAAATTCCCCAAAAATCCCCAAAATTTCCAGAAATTTAAAAAAAAAATCCTCAAAATTCTCAGAAATCTCCCCAAAATTCCCAGAAATTCCCCAAAAATCCCCAAAATTTCTAGAAATTCCCCCAAAAAATCCCCAAAATTCCCAGGAATTTTTAAAAAATCCCCCAAAAAATCCATGAAAACCCTAAAAAATCCATTAAAAATCCATAAAAAATCTCAAAAAATCCATAAAAAATCCCTAAAAAAACTGAAAAAATTCCAGAAAAATCCTCAAAATTCCCATTTTTTTTTCTGATTTTCAGGCTGGAATTTTGGGACATTTTTGGGGACCCCCTGGGCTGGCTGGGCCGGGACCCCCAAACCCTTGAAATTCACAGAAATTCCCCAAAAATCCCCAAAATTTCCAGAAATTTAAAAAAAAAAATCCTCAAAATTCTCAGAAATCTCCCCAAAATTCCCAGAAATTCCCCAAAAATCCCCAAAATTTCTAGAAATTCCCCAAAAAATCCCCAAAATTCCCAGGAATTTTTAAAAAAATCCCCCAAAAATCCATGAAAACCCCAAAAAATCCATTAAAAATCCATAAAAAAATCCCTAAAAATCCATAAAAAATCCCTAAAAAAACTGGAAAAATTCCAGAAAAATCCCCAAAATTCCCAATTTTTTTTAATTTTCAGGTTGGAATTTTGGGACATTTTCGGGGACCCCCTGGGCTGGCTGGGCCGGAAACCCCAAACCCCCAAAATTCACAGAAATTCCCCAAAAATCACTCAAATCCCCAGAAATTCTCCCCAAATTCCCCCAAATATCTCCGAAATTCATAGGAATTCCAAAAAAAAATCCCCAAAATCCCAGAAATTCCAAAAAAATTTCCAAAAATCCCCGAAAATACCCCAAAAAACCTTGAAAAAATCCATAAAAAATCTGAAAAAAATCCATAAAAATTCCAAAAAAATTAAAAAAAAAATCCCAAAAAAATCCTAAAAAATTCTCAATTTTTTTTTTAATTTTCAGGCTGGAATTTTGGGACATTTTCGGGGACCCCCTGGGCTGGCTGGGCCGGAAACCCCAAATCCCCAAAATTCACAGAAATTCCCCAAAAATCCTCCAAAATTTCCAGAAATTCCAAAAAAAAATCACCAAAAAATCCTCAAAATTCCCAGAAATTCCCCAAAAAATCCCCAAAATTCCCAGAAATTCCCCAAAAAATCCCCAAAATCCCAGGAATTTTTTAAAAATCCATAAAAACCCCAAAAAATCCATTAAAAATCCATAGAAAATCTCAAAAAAATCCATAAAAAATCCCTAAAAAAATCTGAAAAAATTCCAGAAAAATCCCCAAAATTCCCCAATTTTTTTTTAATTTTCAGGTTTGGAATTTTGGGACATTTCCGGGGACCCCCTGGGCTGGCTGGGCCGGAAACCCCAAATCCCCAAAATTCACAGAAATTCCCCAAAAATCACTCAAATCCCCAGAAATTCTCCCCAAATTGCCCCAAAAAATCACTGAAATTCACAGAAATTCCCAAAAAAAATCTGCAAAATTCCCAGAAATTCCCAAAAAAATTTCCAAAAATCCCCGAAAATACCCCAAAAAAACCTTGAAAAAATCCATAAAAAATCTGAAAAAAATCCATAAAAATTCCAAAAAAATTTAAAAAAAATCCCAAAAAAATCCCCAAAATTCCCAATTTTTTTTAATTTTCAGGCTGGAATTTTGGGGACATTTTCGGGGACCCCCTGGGGTGGCTGGGCCGGAAACCCCAAACCTCCCAAAATTCCCCCAAATTCCCCAAAAATATCTCCCAAAATCTCCAGAAATTCCAAAAAAAAATCCTCAAAATTCCCAGAAATCTCCCCAAAATTCCCAGAAATTCCCAAAAAAATCCCCAAAATTTCTAGAAATTTTTAAAAAATCCTCAAAATTCCCAGGAATTTTAAAAAAAATCCATAAAAACCCCAAAAAATCCATAAAAACCCTAAAAAATCCATTAAAAATCCATACAAAAGCCGAAAAAATCCATAAAAAAATCCCTAAAAAAATCTGAAAAAATTCCAGAAAAATCCCCAAAATTCCCAATTTTTTTTAATTTTCAGGTTGGAATTTTGGGACATTTTCGGGGACCCCCTGGGCTGGCTGGGCCGGAAACCCCAAACCCCCAAAATTCACAGAAATTCCCCAAAAATCCTCCAAAATTTCCAGAAATTAAAAAAAAAAAATCCCCCAAATTCCCAGAAATCTCCCCAAAATTCCCAGAAATTCCCCAAAAATCCCCAAAATTTCTAGAAAATTCCCCAAAAAAATCCCCAAAATTCCCAGGAATTTTTAAAAAAATCCCCCAAAAAAATCCATGAAAACCCAAAAAAATCCATTAAAAATCCATAGAAAATCTCAAAAAATCCATAAAAAAATCCCTAAAAAAATCTGAAAAAATTCCAGAAAAATCCTAAAAATTCCCAATTTTTTTCTGATTTTCAGGCTGGAATTTTGGGACATTTTTGGGGACCCCCTGGGCTGGCTGGGCCGGGACCCCCCAAACCCTTGAAATTCACAGAAATTCCCCAAAAATCACTCAAATCCCCAGAAATTCTCCCCAAATTCCCCCAAATATCTCCGAAATTCATAGGAATTCCAAAAAAAAAAATCCCCAAAATCCCAGAAATTCCCCAAAAAAATTTCCAAAAATCCCCGAAAATACCCCAAAAAACCTTGAAAAAATCCATAAAAAATCTGAAAAAAAATCCATAAAAATTCCAAAAAAAATTAAAAAAAAAATCCCAAAAAAATCCTAAAAATTCCCAATTTTTTTTGATTTTCAGGCTGGAATTTTGGGACATTTTTGGGGACCCCCTGGGCTGGCTGGGCCGGAAACCCCAAAACCCCAAAATTCACAGAAATTCCCCAAAAATCCTCCAAAATTTCCAGAAATTCCAAAAAAAAAATCACCAAAAAATCCTCAAAATTCCCAGAAATTCCCCAAAAAAATCCCCAAAATTTCTAGAAATTCCCCAAAAAATCCCCAAAATCCCAGGAATTTTTTAAAAATCCATAAAAACCCCAAAAAATCTGTTAAAAATCCATAAAAAATCCCTAAAAATCCATAAAAAATCCCTAAAAAAATCTGAAAAAATTCCAGAAAAATCCCCAAAATTCCCAATTTTTTCTGATTTTCAGGCTGGAATTTTGGGACATTTTCGGGGACCCCCTGGGCTGGCTGGGCCGGAAACCCCAAACCTCCCAAAAATTCCCCAAATTCCCCAAAAATATCTCCCAAAATCTCCAGAAATTCCAAAAAAAAATCCTCAAAATTCCCAGAAATCTCCCCAAAATTCCCAGAAATTCCAAAAAAAAATCCCCAAAATTTCTAGAAATTTTTAAAAAATCCTCAAAATTCCCAGGAATTTTAAAAAAAATCCATAAAAACACTAAAAAATCCATTAAAAATCCATACAAAAGCCGAAAAAAATCCATAAAAAATCCCTAAAAAAATCTGAAAAATTCCAGAAAAATCCCCAAAATTCCCAATTTTTTTTTAATTTTCAGGCTGGAATTTTGGGACATTTTCGGGGACCCCCTGGGCTGGCTGGGCCGGGACCCCCAAACCCTCCCAAAATTCTCAGAAATTTCAGAAAAAACTCCAAAATCCACAAAAATTTAAAAAAATCCCTCGAAATCTCTAGAAATTCCCCAAAAAATTCCAAAAAATCACAAAATTCCCAGAAATTCCCCAAATTCTCCCAAAATTCCCAGAAATTCCCCCCAAAAATCCCAAAAAACTCTGAAAATACCCAAAAAACCCTCAAAAAAATCTGAAAAAAATCCATTAAAAATCAAAAAAAATCCCCAAAAAATCCCCAAAAATTCCCATTTTTTTTTTAATTTTCAGGCTGGAATTTTGGGACATTTTTGGGGACCCCCTGGGCTGGCTGGGCCGGAAACCCCAAACCCCCAAAATTCACAGAAATTCCCCAAAAATCCTCCAAAATTTCCAGAAATTAAAAAAAAAAAATCCCCCAAATTCCCAGAAATCTCCCCAAAATTCCCAGAAATTCCCCAAAAATCCCCAAAATTTCTAGAAATTCCCCAAAAAAATCCCCAAAATTCCCAGGAATTTTTAAAAAATCCCCCAAAAAATCCATGAAAACCCAAAAAAATCCATTAAAAAATCCATAGAAAATCTCAAAAAATCCATAAAAAATCCCTAAAAAAATCTGAAAAAATTCCAGAAAAATCCTAAAAATTCCCAATTTTTTTTCTGATTTTCAGGCTGGAATTTTGGGACATTTTTGGGGACCCCCTGGGCTGGCTGGGCCGGGACCCCCAAACCCTTGAAATTCACAGAAATTCCCCAAAAATCACTCAAATCCCCAGAAATTCTCCCCCAAATTCCCCCAAATATCTCCGAAATTCATAGGAATTCCAAAAAAAAATCCCCAAAATCCCAGAAATTCCCCAAAAAATTTCCAAAAATCCCCGAAAATACCCCAAAAAACCTTGAAAAAATCCATAAAAAATCTGAAAAAAATCCATAAAAATTCCAAAAAAATTTAAAAAAAATCCCAAAAAAATCCTAAAAATTCTCAGTTTTTTTTTTAATTTTCAGGCTGGAATTTTGGGACATTTTCCAGGGACCCCCTGGGCTGGCTGGGCCGGAAACCCCAAAACCCCCAAAATTCCCCAAATTCCCCAAAAATATCTCCCAAAATCTCCAGAAATTCCAAAAAAAAATCCTCAAAATTCCCAGAAATCTCCCCAAAATTCCCAGAAATTCCCAAAAAAATCCCCAAAATTTCTAGAAATTTTTAAAAAATCCTCAAAATTCCCAGGAATTTTTAAAAAATCCCCCAAAAAATCCATAAAAACACTAAAAAATCCATTAAAAAATCCATAAAAAATCTGAAAAAAATCCATAAAAATTCCAAAAAAATTTTAAAAAAATCCCAAAAAAATCCTAAAAATTCCCAATTTTTTTCTGATTTTCAGGCTGGAATTTTGGGACATTTTCGGGGACCCCCTGGGCTGGCTGGGCCGGGACCCCCAAACCTTGGGGGCTGTTCTGGGGGAGCTCCCCTCCCTCCCCTCCCCCCCCCAGACCCTCGTGCTCGACTCTCTGTCCTGGGGGGTGCTGAGGGAGCCCCTCCCCCACCTCTGCCGAGCCCTGGGGGCACTCCTGGCACCCAAAAAAGGTCAGCATTCCAAATTTTGGGGATTTTCGGGAATTTGGGGGGAATTTCGGGAAATTTGGGATCGATTTGGGGAGATTTGGATTGATTTTCTGTTGATTTTGGGTTGATTTTGGGGATTTGGGGGTGCTGAGGGAGCCCCTCCCCCACCTCTGCCGAGCCCTGGCGGCGCTGCTCGCACCCAGAAAAGGTCAGCATCCCAAATTTTGGGGATTTTCGGGAATTTGGGGGGAATTTCGGGAAATTTTGGGGGATTTTGGGGCGATTTCTGGGAGATTTTGGGGGAATTTCTGGGATTTTGGGTTGATTTGGGGGGGATTTTGGGAGGAATTTCGTGAAAATTTTGGAGAATTTGGGAAGATTTGGGGAATTTTGTGGAATTTTGGGGAAATTTGGGAAGATTTGGAGAGATTTGGATGGATTTTCCGTTGATTTTGGGTTGATTTTGGGGATTTGGGGGTGCTGAGGGAGCCCCTCCCCCACCTCTGCCGAGCCCTGGGGGCACTGCTCGCACCCAAAAAAGGTCAGATTGGGGAAATTTGGGAAAATTTGGGAATTTTGGGAGAAATTCGGGAAATTTTGGGGGATTTTGGGTTGATTTTGGATGGATTTTCAGTTGATTTTGGGGAATTTGGTTGATTTTGGGTTGATTTGGGGGGGATTTTGGGAGGAATTTCGTGAAAATTTTGGAGAATTTGGGAAGATTTGGGGAATTTTGTGGAATTTTGGGGGAAATTTGGGATCGATTTGGGGAGATTTGGATGGATTTTCCGTTGATTTTGGGGATTTGGGGGTGCTGAGGGAGCCCCTCCCCCACCTCTGCCGAGCCCTGGCGGCGCTGCTCGCACCCAGAAAAGGTCAGGCATCCCAAATTTTGGGGAATTTTCGGGAATTTGGGGGAATTTCGGGAAATTTTGGGGGATTTTGGGGCGATTTCTGGGAGATTTTGGGAGGAATTTCTGGGATTTTGGGTTGATTTTGGGTGGATTTTGGGGGGAATTTGGGGAAACTTTTGGAGAATTTGGGGAATTTTGGGGAAATTGGGGAATTTTGTGAGAATTTTGTGAAATTCGGGAAGATTTGGAGAGATTTGGATGGATTTGGATGGATTTTGGGTTGATTTTTGGTGTTGATTTTTGGGATTTTGGGGATTTGGGGGTGCTGAGGGAGCCCCTCCCCCACCTCTGCCGAGCCCTGGGGGCACTGCTCGCACCCAAAAAAGGTCAGCATTCCAAATTTTGGGGATTTTCGGAAATTTTGGGATGATTTGGGGGAGTTTTGGGGAAATTTGGATTGATTTTGGGTTGATTTTGGATGGATTTTCAGTGGATTTTGGGGGAATTTGGTTGATTTTGGGTTGATTTGGGGGGGATTTTGGAGGAATTTCGTGAAAAATTTTGGAGAATTTGGGAAGATTTGGGGAATTTTGTGGAATTTTGGGGAATTCGGGAAGATTTGGAGAGATTCGGATGGATTTTGGGGGATTTTTTGGGGTTGATTTTGGGGTTGATTTTTGGGGATTTTTTGGGGATTTGGGGGTGCTGAGGGAGCCCCTCCCCCACCTCTGCCGAGCCCTGGGGGCACTCCTGGCACCCAAAAAAGGTCAGCATTCCAAATTTTGGGGATTTTCGGAATTTGGGGGGAATTTCGGGAAAATTTGGGATCGATTTGGGGAGATTTGGATTGATTTTCTGTTGATTTTGGGTTGATTTTGGGGATTTGGGGGTGCTGAGGGAGCCCCTCCCCCACCTCTGCCGAGCCCTGGGGGCGCTGCTCGCACCCAAAAAAGGTCAGCATCCCAAATTTTGGGGATTTTCGGGAATTTGGGGGGAATTTCGGGAAATTTTTGGGGGATTTTGGGGCGATTTCTGGGAGATTTTGGGGGGAATTTCTGGGATTTTGGGTTGATTTGGGGGGGATTTTGGGAGGAATTTCGTGAAAATTTTGGAGAATTTGGGAAGATTTGGGGAATTTTGTGGAATTTTGGGGAAATTTGGGAAGATTTGGAGAGATTTGGATGGATTTTCCGTTGATTTTGGGTTGATTTTGGGGATTTGGGGGTGCTGAGGGAGCCCCTCCCCCACCTCTGCCGAGCCCTGGGGGCACTGCTCGCACCCAAAAAAGGTCAGATTGGGGAAATTTGGGAAAATTTGGGAATTTTGGGAGAAATTCGGGAAATTTTGGGGGATTTTGGGTTGATTTTGGATGGATTTTCAGTTGATTTTGGGGGAATTTGGTTGATTTTGGGTTGATTTGGGGGGGATTTTGGGAGGAATTTCGTGAAAATTTTGGAGAATTTGGGAAGATTTGGGGAATTTTGTGGAATTTTGGGGAAATTTGGGATCGATTTGGGGAGATTTGGATGGATTTTCCGTTGATTTTGGGGATTTGGGGGTGCTGAGGGAGCCCCTCCCCCACCTCTGCCGAGCCCTGGCGGCGCTGCTCGCACCCAGAAAAGGTCAGCATCCAAATTTTGGGAATTTTCGGGAATTTGGGGGGAATTTCGGGAAATTTTGGGGGATTTTGGGGCGATTTCTGGGAGATTTTGGGAGGAATTTCTGGGATTTTGGGTTGATTTTGGGTGGATTTTGGGGGGAATTTGGGGAAACTTTTGGAGAATTTGGGGAATTTTGGGGAAATTGGGGAATTTTGTGAGAATTTTGTGAAATTCGGGAAGATTTGGAGAGATTTGGATGGATTTGGATGGATTTTGGGTTGATTTTGGTGTTGATTTTTGGGATTTTGGGGATTTGGGGGTGCTGAGGGAGCCCCTCCCCCACCTCTGCCGAGCCCTGGGGGCACTGCTCGCACCCAAAAAAGGTCAGCATTCCAAATTTTGGGGATTTTCGGAAATTTTGGGATGATTTGGGGGAGTTTTGGGGAAATTTGGATTGATTTTGGGTTGATTTTGGATGGATTTTCAGTGGATTTTGGGGGAATTTGGTTGATTTTGGGTTGATTTGGGGGGATTTTGGGAGGAATTTCGTGAAAATTTTGGAGAATTTGGGAAGATTTGGGGAATTTTGTGGAATTTTGGGGAATTCGGGAAGATTTGGAGAGATTCGGATGGATTTTGGGGGATTTTTGGGGGGAATTTGGGGAAACTTTTGGAGAATTTGGGGAATTTTGGGGAAATTGGGGAATTTTGTGAGAATTTTGTGAAATTCGGGAAGATTTGGAGAGATTTGGATGGATTTGGATGGATTTTGGGTTGATTTTGGTGTTGATTTTTGGGATTTTGGGGATTTGGGGGTGCTGAGGGAGCCCCTCCCCCACCTCTGCCGAGCCCTGGGGGCACTGCTCGCACCCAAAAAAGGTCAGCATTCCAAATTTTGGGGATTTTCGGAAATTTTGGGATGATTTGGGGGAGTTTTGGGGAAATTTGGATTGATTTTGGGTTGATTTTGGATGGATTTTCAGTGGATTTTGGGGGAATTTGGTTGATTTTGGGTTGATTTGGGGGGGATTTTGGGAGGAATTTCGTGAAAATTTTGGAGAATTTGGGAAGATTTGGGGAATTTTGTGGAATTTTGGGGAATTCGGGAAGATTTGGAGAGATTCGGATGGATTTTGGGGGATTTTTGGGGTTGATTTTGGGGTTGATTTTGGGGATTTTTTGGGGATTTGGGGGTGCTGAGGGAGCCCCTCCCCCACCTCTGCCGAGCCCTGGGGGCACTCCTGGCACCCAAAAAAGGTCAGCATTCCAAATTTTGGGGATTTTCGGGAATTTGGGGGGAATTTCGGGAAATTTGGGATCGATTTGGGGAGATTTGGATTGATTTTCTGTTGATTTTGGGTTGATTTTGGGGATTTGGGGGTGCTGAGGGAGCCCCTCCCCCACCTCTGCCGAGCCCTGGGGGCGCTGCTCGCACCCAAAAAAGGTCAGCATCCCAAATTTTGGGGATTTTCGGGAATTTGGGGGGAATTTCGGGAAATTTTGGGGGATTTTGGGGCGATTTCTGGGAGATTTTGGGGGGAATTTCTGGGATTTTGGGTTGATTTGGGGGGGATTTTGGGAGGAATTTCGTGAAAATTTTGGAGAATTTGGGAAGATTTGGGGAATTTTGGGGAATTTTGGGGAAATTTGGGAAGATTTGGAGAGATTTGGATGGATTTTCCGTTGATTTTGGGTTGATTTTGGGGATTTGGGGGGTGCTGAGGGAGCCCCTCCCCCACCTCTGCCGAGCCCTGGGGGCGCTGCTCGCACCCAAAAAAGGTCAGATTGGGGAAATTTGGGAAAATTTGGGAATTTTGGGAGAAATTCGGGAAATTTTGGGGGATTTTGGGTTGATTTTGGATGGATTTTCAGTTGATTTTGGGGGAATTTGGTTGATTTTGGGTTGATTTGGGGGGGATTTTGGGAGGAATTTCGTGAAAATTTTGGAGAATTTGGGAAGATTTGGGGAATTTTGTGGAATTTTGGGGAAATTTGGGATCGATTTGGGGAGATTTGGATGGATTTTCCGTTGATTTTGGGGATTTGGGGGTGCTGAGGGAGCCCCTCCCCCACCTCTGCCGAGCCCTGGCGGCGCTGCTCGCACCCAGAAAAGGTCAGCATCCCAAATTTTGGGAATTTTCGGGAATTTGGGGGGAATTTCGGGAAATTTTGGGGATTTTGGGGCGATTTCTGGGAGATTTTGGGAGGAATTTCTGGGATTTTGGGTTGATTTTGGGTGGATTTTGGGGGGAATTTGGGGAAACTTTTGGAGAATTTGGGGAATTTTGGGGAAATTGGGGAATTTTGTGAGAATTTTGTGAAATTCGGGAAGATTTGGAGAGATTTGGATGGATTTGGATGGATTTTGGGTTGATTTTGGTGTTGATTTTTGGGATTTTGGGGATTTGGGGGTGCTGAGGGAGCCCCTCCCCCACCTCTGCCGAGCCCTGGGGGCACTGCTCGCACCCAAAAAAGGTCAGCATTCCAAATTTTGGGGATTTTCGGAAATTTTGGGATGATTTGGGGGAGTTTTGGGGAAATTTGGATTGATTTTGGGTTGATTTTGGATGGATTTTCAGTGGATTTTGGGGGAATTTGGTTGATTTTGGGTTGATTTGGGGGGGATTTTGGGAGGAATTTCGTGAAAATTTTGGAGAATTTGGGAAGATTTGGGGAATTTTGTGGAATTTTGGGGAATTCGGGAAGATTTGGAGAGATTCGGATGGATTTTGGGGGATTTTTGGGGTTGATTTTGGGGTTGATTTTGGGGATTTTTTGGGGATTTGGGGGTGCTGAGGGAGCCCCTCCCCCACCTCTGCCGAGCCCTGGGGGCACTCCTGGCACCCAAAAAAGGTCAGCATTCCAAATTTTGGGGAATTTTGGAAATTTTGGGGGAAATTCGGGAAATTTGGGATCGATTTGGGGAGATTTGGGTCAATTTTGGGGGGAATTTCTGGGATTTTGGGGGTTTTGGGGTGAATTTGGGTGGATTTTGGGAGGAATTTGGGGAAAATTTTGGAGAATTCGGGAAATTTTGGAATTTTCAGGAAGTTTGGGATTGATTTGGGGGAGTTTTGGGGAAATTTGGATTGATTTTGGGTTGATTTTGGGGTGGATTTTTGGGGATTTTGGGGATTTGGGGGTGCTGAGGGAGCCCCTCCCCCACCTCTGCCGAGCCCTGGGGGCGCTGCTCGCACCCAAAAAAGGTCAGCATCCCAAATTTTGGGAAATTTGGGAATTTTGGGAGAAATTCGGGAAATTTGGGATCGATTTGGGGAGATTTGGGTCAATTTTGGGAGGAATTTGGATGGATTTTCAGTTGATTCTCGGGGATTTTGGGGGAAATTTGGGTGGATTTTGGGGGGAATTTGGGGAAACTTTTGGAGAATTTGGGAAGATTTGGGGAATTTTGTGGAATTTTGTGGAAATTTGGGAAGATTTGGAGAGATTTGGATGGATTATCCATTGATTTTGGGTTGATTTTGGGGTGGATTTTTGGGGATTTTTTGGGGATTTGGGGGTGCTGAGGGAGCCCCTCCCCCACCTCTGCCGAGCCCTGGGGGCGCTGCTCGCACCCAAAAAAGGTCAGCATTCCAAATTTTGGGAAATTTGGGAATTTTGGGAGAAATTCGGGAAATTTGGGATCGATTTGGGGAGATTTGGGTCAATTTTGGGAGGAATTTGGATGGATTTTCAGTTGATTCTCGGGGATTTTGGGGGAAATTTGGGGAAAATTTTGGAGAATTTGGGAAGATTTGGGGAATTTTGTGAGAATTTTGTGAAATTCGGGAAGATTTGGAGAGATTTGGATGAATTTTGAGGGATTTTTGGGGTTGATTTGGGGTGGATTTTTGGGTTGATTTTGGGGATTTGGGGGTGCTGAGGGAGCCCCTCCCCCACCTCTGCCGAGCCCTGGGGGCACTGCTCGCACCCAAAAAAGGTCAGATTGGGGAAATTTGGGAAAATTTGGGATTTTGGGAGAATTTCCGGAAATTTGGGATCGACTTGGGCAGATTTGGGTTGATTTTGGGGCAGTTTTGGATGGATTTTCAGTTGATTTTCGGGGATTTTGGGGAAATTTGGGTGGATGTTGGGGGGAATTTGGGGAAAATTTTGGAGAATTCGGGAAATTTTGGAATTTTCAGGAAATTTGGGATTGATTTGTGGGAGTTTTGGGGAAATTTGGATTGATTTTGAGTTGATTTTGGATGGATTTTTAGTTGATTTTGGGGGAATTTGGTTGATTTCGGGTTGATTGGGGTGGATTTTGGGAGGAATTTGGGGAAAATTTTGGAGAATTTGGGAAATTTGGGAATTTCAGGAAATTTTGGGGAGATTTGGGTCAATTTTGGGGGGAATTTCTGGGATTTTGGGTTGATTTGAGTGGATTTTGGAGGGAATTTAGGGAAAATTTTGGGGAATTTTGGGGAAATTTGGGACAATTTTGGGGAAATTTGGGTCAATTTGGAGGAAATTTGGGATTGATTTTGGGGGGAATTTTGGGTGGATTTTGGATGGATTTGGAGTGGATTTGGAGTGGATATTTGGTGAATTTTTGGGTGAATTTTGGGGCAGATTTCAGTGTGGATTTTGGGTGAATTTTGGGGTATTTTACTGCAGATTTTGGGCGATTTTGGTGCAGATTTTGGTGAATTTTCACACAGATTTTGGGTGAATTTGGGTGAATTTTCACGCAGATTTTGGGTGAATTTTTTTGGATTTTGATGCAAATTTCAGTGCAAATTTTGGGTGAATTTTGGATAAATTTTGGGGTTTTTTCTCTCCCCCCCAGGCCCCCCTGCGCGGATTTTGGCTCTGCTGCACCAGGACCTGCACCCCTCCCCCACCCTGGGGTGAATTTTTTGGGAATTTCGGTGCAGATTTTGGGTGAATTTTGGGGTATTTTACTGCAGATTTTGGGTGAATTTTGATGCAGGTTTTGGGCGAATTTGGGTGAATTTCGGTGCAGATTTTGGGATATTTTCGCACAGATTTTGGGTGAATTTTGATGCAGGTTTTGGGTGAATTTGGGTGAATTTTGGATGAATTTTCACGCATATTTCCGTGCAGATTTTGGGTGAATTTGGCTGAATTTTCATGCAGATTTTTGGGGATTTCCACGCAGATTTTGGGTGAATTTTGGGGTATTTTCGCACAAATTTTGGGTGAATTTTGGGTGAATTTTGGACGATTTCAGTGCAAATTTTGGGTGAATTTTGGATAAATTTTGGGGTTTTTTCTCTCCCCCCCAGGCCCCCCTGTGCAGATTTTGGCTCTGCTGCACCAGGACCTGCACCCCTCCCCCATTTTGGGGTGAATTTTGGGGCATTTTTGGGGCATTTTCACGCCAATTTTGGGTGAATTTTGGTGCAGATTTTGGGTGAATTTTGTGGTATTTTATTGCAGATTTTGGGTGAATTTGGCTGAATTTCAGCGCAGATTTTGGGTGAATTTTGGTGAATTTTCACGCGGATTTTGGGTGAATTTTGGGGTATTTTGATGCAAATCGCAGTGCAGATTTTGGGTGAATTTTGGTGTATTTTCACGCAGATTTTTGCTGAAATTTTGGATAAATTTTGGGGTTTTTTCTCTCCCCCCCAGGCCCCCCTGCGCGGATTTTGGCTCTGCTGCACCAGGACCTGCACCCCTCCCCCATTTTGGGGTGAATTTTGGGGCATTTTTGGGGCATTTTCACGCCGATTTTGGGTGAATTTTGGTGCAAATTTTGGGTGAATTTTGGATAAATTTTGGGGTTTTTTCTCTCCCCCCAGGCCCCCCTGCGCGGATTTTGGCTCTGCTGCACCAGGACCTGCACCCCTCCCCCACGCTGGCAGCCCTCGGGGGTCTGTGCAGAGCTCAGCTCCTCCTGGGCCCCTCCCCCACCCCCGGAGCCCCCAGGAGCCTCAGCCTCGCCCGAGACCCCCGGGCGGGGGGAGGGGCGCTCCAGGTGGGAATGCGGGGAATTTGGGAAATTTGGGGGAAATTTGGGAGATTTGGGAGAAATTTGGGGATTTGGGGGAGATTTGGGGGAAATTTGGGAAATTTGGGGGAAATTTGGGGATTTGGGGGGAAAATTTGGGGATTTGGGGAGATTTGGGAGAAAATTTGGGGATTTTGGGGGGAAATTTGGGGATTTTGGGGAGATTTGGGAGAAAATTTGGGGATTTTGGGGGGAAATTTGGGAGATTTGGGGGAAAATTTGGGGATTTTTGAGAGATTTGGGGGAAAATTTGGGGATTTTGGGGAGAAATTTGGGGATTTTGGGGAGATTTGGGAGAAAATTTGGGGATTTTGGGGGGAAATTTGGGGATTTTGGGGAGATTTGGGGGAAAATTTGGGGATTTTGGGGGATTTTTGGGGGAAACTTGGGGATTTTTGGGGAAAATTTGGGGATTTTGGGGGATTTGGGGGAAAACTTGGGGATTTTGGGGAGAAATTTGGGGAAAATTTGGGGATTTTTGGGGAAAATTTGGGGGAAAATTTGGGGATTTTGGGGGAAAATTTGGGGTTTTTGGCGGAAATTTGGGGATTTTGGGGGATTTTTGGGAGAAATTTGGGGATTTTTGGGGGATTTTTGGGAGATTTGGGGGAAAATTTGGGGATTTTGGGGGATTTTTGGGGGAGATTTTGGGTGGATTTTAGGGCGGATTTTGGGTAAATTTGGGGTCAGATTTAGGGTGGATTTTGGGGAATTCGGGGTGGATTTTGGGTTGATTTTGGGTTGATTTTGCAATGAATTTTGGGTGAATTTTGGGTGAATTTTGGGTGGACTTTGGAGCGAACTTTGCGGAAATTTTGGGGCAGATTTGGGGCGAATTTTGAGTGGATTTTGGGGAAATTTTGTGTGGATTTTGGGGCAGATTTGGGCTGATTTGGGGTGGATTTTGGGGCAGGTTTTTGGGGCAGATTTGGGCTGATTTGGGGTGGATTTTGCAGTGAACTTCGGGTGAATTTTAGGTAAATTTAGGTGAAATTTCGTGTGAATTTTGGGTAAATTTAGGTGAAATTTTATGTGAACTTTGGGTGGTTTTTACAGCAAATTTTGGGTCAATTTTAGGTAAATTTAGGTGAAATTTTGTGTGAATTTTGGGTAAATTTAGGTGAAATTTTCTGTGAATTTTGGGATGATTTTACAGCAAATTTTGGGTCAATTTTGGGTAAATTTAAGTGAAATTTTGTGTGAATTTTAGGGAAATTTAGGTGAAATTTTGTGTCAATTTTGGGTAGTTTTTACAGCAAATTTTGGGTCAATTTTGGGTAAATTTCAGCTCAAATTCAGTGAATTTTAACCTCTCCAAACCTTTCTTCCCCTCCCCCACAGGAGCCCCTCCCCCCACCCCCGGGCCCCTCCCCCGCCCCCCAAAATCCCCAAAAAGTCCCAAATTTGGAGGCCACGCCCCTGACCTTCCGCCTGGGGCTGTCGGGGGCTGAGCGAGGGGCGAGGGCAGCGCTGAGCCTGCCCTACCTGCCCAGGTGAGTTCCCAGCCCAAAATCGCCCCAAAATAGCCTGAAAATTGCCTGAAAATTCCCCAAAATTACCCTAAAATCTCCCCCAAAATCCCTGAGAAATTCCCCAAAATTACCCTAAAATCTCCCCCAAAATCCCTGAGAAATTCCCCAAAATTACCCTAAAATCTCCCCCAAAATCCCTGAGAAATTCCCAAAAATTATCCCAAAAATTGCCTGAAAATTCCCCAAAATTAGCCCAAAAATTGCCTGAAAATTCCCCGAAATTAGCCCAAAAATCTCCCCCAAAATCCCTGCAAAATTTCCCAAAATTATCCCAAAAATTGCCTGAAAATTCCCCAAAATTAGCCCAAAAATTGCCTGAAAAGTCCCCGAAATTAGCCCAAAAATCTTCCCCAAAATCCCTGAGAAATTCCCCAAAATTACCCTAAAATCTCCCCCAAAATCCCTGTGAAATTCCCAAAAATTATCCCAAAAATTGCCTGAAAATTCCCCAAAATTAACCCAAAAATCTCCCCCAAAAGCCCTGAGAAATTCCCCAAAATTATCCCAAAAATTGCCTGAAAAGTCCCCAAAATTATCCCCAAAATCTTCTCCAAAATCCCTGGAAAATTCCCCAAAATTAGCCCAGAAGTCTTCCCCAAACTCCCCAAATTATCCCAAAATTATCCCAAAAATCCACCCCAAAATCCTCTCAAAATCACCCCCAAAATCCTCTAAAATTGCCCCAAAATCTGCCCCAAAATGGCCCCAAAATTTCCCCCAAATTCCCAAATTTCCCCCAAATTTTCCCCAAATTCCCCAAAATTTCCCCCAAATTCCCGAATTTTCCCCAATTTCTCCCCAAATTTCCCCCAAATTTGCCCCAAATTCCCCAATTTTCCCCAATTTTCCCCAAATTTCCCCAAATTTCCCCAAATTTCCCCAATTTCTCCCCCGAATTTCCCCAAATTTCCCCCAAATTCCCAAATTTTCCTCCAAATTCCCAAATTTCCCCCAAATATTTTCCCAAATTTTCCCAAATTTTCCCCAAATTTCCCCCAAAATTCCCAAAATTTCCCCAAATTTCCCCCTATTTCCCCCAAATTTTCCCAAATTTTCCCCAATTTCCCCAAAATTTCCCCCAAATTTCCCTGAATTTCCCTAAAATTTCCCCCAAATTTTCCCCAAATTTTCCCCAATTTCTCCCCAAATTTCCCCCAAATTTTCCCAAATTTTCCCCAAATTTCCCCAAAATTTCCCCCAAATTTCCCTGAATTTCCCTAAAATTTCCCCCAAATTCCCGAATTTTCCCCAATTTCTCCCCAAATTTCCCCCAAATTCCCAAATTTTCCCAAATTTTCCCCAAATTTCCCCAAATTTTCCCCAAATCTCCCCAGGACAGACAGGACCTCCCCCGAGCCTCCCCCCGAGGACCCCGAGGATCCTGACGAGGACCTGGACCTGTGACCACGCCCCCTCATTTGCATATCTTATTTTTTAAATTGCCGCGAGGTTCATTAAAATGACATTAACTCTCTGGCCACGCCCCTTCATTTACATATTTAAATTCCTAATTGCCGTGGGGTTCGTTAAAAATCAATCAACTCTCTGGCCACGCCCCCAGCGAGTCATCCGGGTATAAGCCACGCCCCTTAATTTGCATAAATGCATTGTCAATGTGGATTCCATAGCAGAGGCCACGCCTCCTAATTTACCTAAATGAGCTGTCAATCACTCATCTCGGCACAGGTCCTAATGGAAAGGCCACGCCCCTTTGGCTGAAACCACGCCCCTCAATTTGCATAATCTGCCAATCATTTTCAATATACATCGCTGGGTAGAAGCCACGCCCCTTCAGCAGAAGCCACGCCCCCTAATTTGAATGAAGTAGATGTCAATCATTCCCTAACGTATTGATCCCACAGTGGGAACCACGCCCTCTAATTTGCATAAACGAGCTGTCAATCACTCTCCATTGTGATAATCCCACGGCAGAAGCCACGCCCTCTAATTTGCATAGCCCCGCCTAAAACCTCGTTCTCCGTTTATGGTAACGCGAGTGAAGCCACGCCCCTCTCTCTAGGCCACGCCTCCATGCAACGCCGTTCTTTTGGCACCGCCCCCTATAAGCCACGCCCACTAATTTACATAAACGAGCAGTCAATTGCTCTCCATTGTGATAATCCCACGGTGGAAACCACGCCCTCTAATTTGCATAACCCCGCCTCAAACCGCGTTCTCCGTTCATAGTAACGCGAGCGAAGCCACGCCCCTCTCTCTAGGCCACGCCTCCTCCATTCGCCGCTGTTCTTTCGGCACCGCCCCCCTCTAAGCCACGCCCCCTCCATTCACGTCTATTAGCCCTCAAGCCCCGCCCCCGCGTGTGAGTGGCCCCGCCCTCTTTGCGTGCGTGGCCCCGCCTCCGCGCGTATCACCGTTCCCGTACGTAGCCCCGCCCCCCGTGCGTAGCCCCGCCCCTCGCGTGCGTGCCCCGGAAGCGCTGGCGCCGGAAGTGCCCCCGGGCGATGGCGGCGATGGCGGCGCTGGCGGCGGCCCCGGGCGAGCCCCGGTGAGGACCCGGAGCCCCCGAAACCCCCCCGGGACCCCCCCCCGGCAGCGCCTCCCTCCCCGGGGGGGTCCCGCAGGCGGCGCCGGCCCCGAGGCGAAGCTGGCGGAGCTGGGCCGCGCCGGGGCCGGGGCCGGGGCCGGGGCCGGGACCGGAGCCGGGACCGGGACCGGGATGATGCGGAGCCAGTGCCTGCTGGGCCTCCGCTCCTTCGTGGCCTTCGCCGCCAAACTCTGGAGTTTCGTGCTTTACCTGCTTAGGAGGCAGGTCCGCACCGTGAGTACCGGGGGGGCACCGGGAGGGACCGAGAGGGACCGGGAGGGACACCGGGAGGGGCACCGGGAAGGACCGAGGCACCGGGAGGGACCGAGGGACATCGGGAATTAACGGCGAGGGACCGGGACGGACAGGGAATAGCCGAGGGACAGCGGGAACTAACGGGGAGGGACCGGGAGGGACGGAAGGGCACCGGGAATTAACGGGGAGGATCGGGAGGGACACCGGGAGTGACCGAGGGACACCGGGAATAGCCGAGTGACATCGGGAATTAACGGAGAGGGACCGAAGGACACCGGGAGTGATCGAGGGACACCGGGAATGACCGAGGGACAGCGGGAATTAGCGGGGAGGGACCGGGAGGGACCGAAGGACACCGGGAATGACCGAGGGGGACCGGGAGTGACCGAGGGACAGCGGGAATGACCGAGGGACACTGGGAATAGCCGAGGGACACCGGGAATTAACGGCGAGGGACCGGGAGCGACCGAGGGACATCGGGAATGACCGAGAGATAGCGGAAATAGCCGAGAAATAGCGGAAATAGCCGAGGGGGACCGGGAGGGACGGAAGGACACCGGGAGTGACCGAGGGACACCGGCAATAGCCGAGGGACATCGGGAATTAACGGGGAGGGACCGGGAGCGACCGAGAGACGCCGGGAGTGACCGAGGGACATCGGGAGGGACCGGGAGGGACACTGGGAATAGCCGAGGGACAGCGAGAATTAACGGCGAGGGACCGGGAGGGACCGAAGGACACCGGGAGTGATCGAGGGACACCGGGAATGACCGAGGGACACCGGGAATTAACGGGGAGGGACAGCGGGAATGACCGAGGGGCACCGGGAATGACCGAGAAGGACCGGGAATAGCCGAGGGACAGCGGGAACTAACGGGGAGGGACCGGGAGGGACCGAAGGACACCGGGAGTGATCGAGGGACACCGGGAATGACCGAGGGACACCGGGAGTGACCGAGGGACACCGGGAATGACCGAGGGACAGCGGGAATTAACGGCGAGGGACACCGGGAGGGACAGCGGGAATGACCGAGGGACACCGGGAGGGACTGAGGGGGATCGGGAGTGACCGAGGGACAGCGAGAATTAACGGGGAGGGACCGGGAGGGACCGAAGGACACCGGGAGTGATCGAGGGACACCGGGAATGACCGAGGGACACCGGGAGGGACCGAGGGGCACCGGGAATAGCCGAGGGACAGCGGGAATTAACGGCGAGGGACACCGGGAGTGACAGCGGGAATGACCGAGGGACACCGGCAATAGCCGAGGGACACCGGGAGTGACCGAGAGACACCGGAATGACCGAGAGGGACCGGGAATAGCCGAGGGACACCGGGAATGACCGAGAGATAGACGGAAATAGCCGAGGGGCACCCCGGAATAGCCGAGAGATAGCGGAAATAACCGAGAAATAGCGGAAATAGCCGAGGGGGACCGGGAGGGACCGAGGGACACCGGAAATAACCGAGGGATACCGGAAATAGCCGAGGGAATAACGGGGAAGGAACCAGAAGGGTTTTTTTGGGGAATTTTGTTTGGGAATTTTGGGAGGAATTTTTTGGGGAATTTTGGGAGGAATTTTTGGGGAAACTTCGGTTTTTTATGGGAGTTTTTGGGGTCATTTTTGGGAATTTTGGTTGAATTTTTTTGGGAATTTTGGGGTTTTTTGGGGAATTTTGGGGGAGTTTTGGGAGGAATTTTTGGGAAATTTTGGGGTTTTTTGGGGAATTTTGGGAGGAATTTTTGGGGAAACTTCGGGTTTTTTATGGGAGTTTTTGGGGTCATTTTTGGAATTTTTGGTTGAATTTTTTTGGGGAATTTTGGGTTTTTTGAGGAATTTTCGGGGGAGTTTTGGGAGGAATTTTTGGGGAATTTTGGGAGGAATTTTTGGGAAATTTTGGGAGGAATTTTTGGGAAATTTTGGGGTTTTTTGGGGAATTTTGGGAGAAATTTTTGGGGAAACTTTGGGGTTTTTGGGGGAATTTTGGGAGGAATTTTTGGGGAAACTTTGGGGTTTTTGGGGAATTTTGGGAGGAATTTTTGGGGAAACTTTGGGGTTTTTGGGGAATTTTGGAGGAATTTTTGGGGAAACTTCGGTTTTTTTATGGGAGTTTTTGGGGTCATTTTTGGGAATTTTTGTTTGAATTTTTTGGGGAATTTTGGGGTTTTTTTGGGGAATTTTGGGAGGAATTTTTGGGGAAACTTCGGTTTTTTTATGGGAGTTTTTGGGGTCATTTTTGGGAATTTTTGGTTGAATTTTTTTGGAATTTTGGGGTTTTTTGGGGAATTTTTGGGGGAATTTTGGGAGGAATTTTTGGGGAAACTTCGAGTTTTTTATGGGAATTTTCGGGGGAATTTTTGGGAAATTTCAGTGGAATTTTTGGATGAATTTTCAGACTTCCGACTTCGCTTTTTCTGGGGAATTTTGGTTTTTTATCCCCAAAAAACAACTCAAAAATCTCCGAAAACTCCGGATTTTTTGGGGTGAATTTTTTTTGGGTTTTTCTCGAGGGAATTTCGGAATTCCCGAATTTCGGGGCACCCCAAAATTTGGGTTTTTTTTTTTTTCCCCTCAGGTGATTCAATACCAAACCGTGCGCTACGATGTTCTGCCGCTGTCGCCGATCTCCAGGAATCGCCTCAGTGAGTCCAAATTTTGGGGGAAAAATCCTAAATTTTTGGGGAAAAATCGAGAAATTTTTGGGGGAAAAAATCCTAAAATTTGGGGGGGGAAATTCCAGAATTTGGGGGGAAAAAATCCCAAATTTTGGGGGAAAAAGCCTAAATTTTTTGGGGAAAAAATTTCTAAAATTTGGGGGGAAAATCCAAACTTTTTTTGGGGAAAAAATCCTAAAATTTGGGGAGAAAAATCCCAAATTTTGAGGGAAAAATCCTAAATTTTGGGGGAAAATCCCAAATTTTGTGGGAAAAATCCCAAATTTTTTTGGGAAAAAAAATCCTAAAATTGGGAGGGAAAATATCCCAAGTTTTGGGGGAAAAATCCTAAATTTTTTTGGGAAAAAGTTCCTAAAATTTGGGGGGAAAAATCCGAAATTTTGAGGGAAAATCCCAAATTTTTTTGGGAAAAGATCTTAAAATTTGAGGGGAAAAAATCCTAAATTTTGGGGGAAAGAAATCCCAGATTTTGGAGGAAAAAATCCCAAGTTTTGGAGGGGAATAATCCCGATTTTTTTGGGAAAAAAAATCCTAAAATTTGGGGAGAAAAACCCTAAATTTTGGGGGAAAATCCCAAAATTTTTGGGGGAAAAAATCCTAAAATTTGGGGAGAAAATATCCCAAATTTTGGGGAAAAATCCCAGAATTGGGAGGGAGAAAAATCCTAAAATTTGGGGCAGAAATCTCAGAGTTTGGGAGGAGGGAAAAATCCCAAAATTAGGAGGGGGAAATCCAAAAATTTGGGGGAGAAAATCCCAAAATCAGAGAGGGAAATCTCCTAAAATTTGGGAGGGAAAATTCTGAAATTTGGGGGAAAAATCCCAAAACTTGGGGGGGAAAAATCCCAAAATTTCTCCCCCCAAGCCCCCAAATTTTGCTCTAAATCCCCAAATTTTGTCCCAAATTTTTCCCAAATTTTGCCGAATTTTTCCCTCAAATCTCCAAATTTTGCCAAATTTTTCCCTCAAATCTCCAAATTTTGCTGAATTTTTCCCTGACCCCCCAAATTTTGCCGAACTTTTCTCTAAAATCTCCAAATTTTGCCGAATTTTCCCTAAAATCTCCAAATTTTTCTGAATTTTTCCCTAAAATCTCCAAATTTTGCCTAATTTTTCCCTAAAATCTCCAAATTTTGCCGAATTTTTCCCTAAAATCTCCAAATTTTGCTGAATTTTCCCTAAAATCTCCGAATTTTGCCGAACTTTTCTCTAAAATCTCCAAATTTTGCCGGAATTTTCTCTAAAATCTCCGAATTTTGCCAAATTTTTCCCTAAAATCTCCGAATTTTGCCAAATTTTCCCTAAAATCTCCAAATTTTGCCAAATTTTCCCTAAAATCTCCAAATTTTGCCAATTTTTCCCTAAAATCTCCAAATTTTACTGAATTTTCCCTAAAATCTCCGAATTTTGCCGGAATTTTCTCTAAAATCTCCGAATTTTGCCAAATTTTTCCCTAAAATCTCTGAATTTCGCCAAATTTTTCCCTAAAATCTCTGAATTTTGCCGAAATTTTCCCTAAAATCCCCAAAATTTTCCCTAAAATCCCCGAATTTTTCCCTAAAATCTCCGAATTTCGCCAAATTTTTCCCTAAAATCCCCGAATTTTTCCCTAAAATCTCCGAATTTTGCCAAATTTTTCCTAAAATCCCCGAATTTTTCCCTAAAATCTCCGAATTTTGCCGAATTTTTCCCTAAAATCCCCGAATTTTTCCCTAAAATCTCCGAATTTTGCCGAATTTTTCCCTAAAATCCCTGAATTTTTCCGCAGATCAGGTGAAGAGGAAGATTTTGGTGCTGGATTTGGACGAGACTCTGATCCATTCGCACCACGACGGAGTCCTGCGGCCCACGGTGCGGCCAGGGACCCCCCCCGACTTCATCCTCAAGGTTTGGGAATTTTGGGAATTTTGGGAATTTTTTGGGAATTTTTGGGGAATTTTTTGGGATTATTTAAGGGATTTTTGAATTTTTTTGCAATTTTTTGTGAATTTTGGGTGATTTTTTTGAGAGTCCTGCGGCCCACGGTGCGGCCTGGGACCCCCCCCGACTTCATCCTCAAGGTTTGGGAATTTTGGGATTTTTTGGGAATTTTTTGGGATTTTTTGGGATATTTTTGAATTTTTTTTCAATTTTTTTGGAATTTTTTTGCAATTTTCGGTCGTTTTTCAAAGTTCTCATATGGCCTGGGATCCCCCCCCCGACTTCATTCTCAAGGTTTGGGAGAATTTGGGAATTTTTGGGAATTTTTTGGGATTTTTTTAGGATTTTTTGGGAATTTTTTGGAATTTTTTTCAGAATTTTTTGGGGATTTTTTTCAATTTTTTTGGAATTTTTTTGCAATTTTCGGTCGTTTTTCAAAGTTCTCATATGGCCTGGGACCTCCCCCGACTTCATCCTCAAGGTTTGGGAAAATTCGGGAATTTTGGGAATTTTTTGGGAATTTTTTTAGGATTTTTTTGGGAATTTTTTGGGGAATTTTTTGGGAATTTTTGGGAATTTTTTGGACTTTTTTTCGGAATTTTTTGGGGATTTTTTTCAATTTTTTAAAAATTGTTTTGGGAATTTTCAGTCATTTTTCAAAGTTCTCACACAGCCCAACTTTATTCTCAAAGTTTGGGAGAATTTCGGGAATTTTTTGGAATTTTTTTTGGATTTTTTTGGAATTTCTTCAGAATTTTGGGAGGATTTTTTTTTTTTTTTTTTTTTAAATTTTGGGGTTTTTTGGGGAATTTTATGGAATTTTTGGGAATTTTTTGGTGGACTTTGGAAATTTTTTGGGATCTTTTTGGGGAACGTTTTTTTGATTTTTAAAGGAATTTTTTTGGATTTTGGGTGGATTTTGGGTTGATTTTTGGGTCACATTTGAGATGATTTTTTGGGTGATTTTGGGGTCGTTTTGGAGTATTTTTTGGATGATTTTTGGATGATTTTGGGTGTTTTTGGGGTCATTTTTGGGCTGATTTTGGGGTGATTTTGGGGTAACTTGAGTAATTTTTGGGCTGATTTTGGGCTGATTTTGGGTGAATTTTGGGTAAATTTTGGGTTGATTTTGGGGTTATTTTTGGGTTCATTTTGGGCTTATTTTGGGGTGGATTTTGGGGTAATTTTGGGCTGATTTTGAGTGAATTTTGGGCTAATTTTGGGGTAATTTTCGGCTGAATTTTGGGTAAATTTTGGGCTGATTTTGGGGTAACTTTTCAGTAATTTTTGGGCTGATTTTGGGGTAATTTTGGGCTGGTTTTTGGTAAATTTTGGGCTGATTTTGGGTGATTTTGGGTTGATTTGGGGTAAATTTTGGGCTGACTTTGGGGTAATTTTGGGCTGACTTTTGGGTAAATTTTGGGGTAATTTTGGGGTGATTTTGGGTGAATTTGGGGTGAATTTTGGGCTGATTTTGGGGTCATTTTTGGGTTCATTTTGGGCTGATTTTGGGGTGGATTCTGGGGTAACTTTTGGGTAATTTTTGGGGTGATTTTGGATGAATTTTGGGCTGATTTTGGGCTCATTGTTGGCTGATTTTGGGGTGGATTTTGGGGTAATTTTGGGGTGGATTTTGGGGTAACTGGGGTGGATTTTGGGGTAATACTTGAGATAATTTTGGGCTGATTTTGGGGTAATATTTGGGTGATTTTTGAGGTAATTTTGGGCTGACGCTGGGGTGGATTTTTGGGCGATAATGAGGTGATTTTTTGGGTATTTTTTTGGCAATTTTGGCTTATTTTGGGGTGGATTTTGGGTTGATTCTGGGGTAATTTTAGGTTGGTTTTGGTGTAGTTTTTGGGTTGATTTTGGGGTTTTTTTGGGGGTGTTTTTGGGCAATAACTAAGTGATTTTTGGGATAATTTTGAGCTGATTTTGGGCAAATTTTGGGTGAATTTTGGGCTGATTTTGGGTGATTTTGGCCCAGGTGGTGATCGACAAACACCCCGTGAGGTTCTTCGTGCACAAACGGCCGCACGTGGATTTCTTCCTGGAGGTGGTGAGTGACCCCGAAAAACCCCGAAATTCCCCAAAATATCCCAAAAACTTCCCAAAATATCCAAAAATCCACACCAAATATCCCAAAATTTCCTAAAATACCCCAAAATTTCTCAAAATCCAACCAAATCCACCCAAAATATCCCAAAATCCACCCAAAAAATCCAAAATATCCTAAAATGCACCCAAAATTCCCCAAAATATCCCAAAAACTTCCCAAAATATCCAAAAATCCACACAAAAGATCCCAAAATTTCCCAAAATCCACCAAAAATCCCCCAAAATATCCCAAAATCCACCCAAAAAATCCAAAATATCCTAAAATGCACCCAAAATTCCCCAAAATATCCCAAAAACTTCCCAAAATATCCAAAAATCCACACAAAAGATCCCAAAATTTCCCAAAATCCCCCAAAATATCCCAAAATTCACACAAAACCACCCAAAATATCCCAAAATCCACCCAAAAACATCCAAAATATCCTAAAATGCACCCAAAATTCCCCAAAATATCCCAAAAACTTCCCAAAATATCCAAAAATCCACACAAAAGATCCCAAAATTTCCCAAAATCCCCCAAAATATCCCAAAATCCACCCCAAATCCACCCAAAATATCCCAAAATCCACCCAAAAACATCCAAAATATCCTAAAATGCACCCAAAATTCCCCAAAATATCCCAAAAGCTTCCCAAAATATCCAAAAATCCACACAAAAGATCCCAAAATTTCCCAAAATCCCCCAAAATATCCCAAAATCCACCCCAAATCCACCCAAAATATCCCAAAATCCACCCCAGAAACATCCAAAATATCCTAAAATCCTCCCAAAATTACCCAAAATTCACCCGAAATATCCCAAATTCCTTCAAAAATCTTCCGGAACCTTCCCAGATCATCCAAAATATCCCAAAATTACCTAAAATCCACACAAAATATTCCAAAATATCCCAAAATTCCTCCCGAAACGCCCCAAAAATATCCGAAATTCATCCAAAAACGCCCACGATCAACTCAAAATCTCACGAAATGCACCCAAAATTCCTCCCCAATCACTCGAAATCTCCCCCAGATCCCCTCAAATTTCACGTAAAATCCCAAATTTTCCCAAAATTTCCCAAATTTTGGCATTTTCAGGTGAGCAGGAGGTACGAGCTGGTGGCGTTCACAGCCACCGTGGAGAGCTGGGAACCCAAAACCTTCAAAATTCCCCAAAATTCCCCCAAAATCTGCCCCAAAACCTCTCAAATCTCACCTGAACGTTTCCAAATTTCTGGAACTTTTTGGAATTTTCCGGAATTTTCCGGAATTTTCCGGGATTTTCCGGGATTTTCCAGGTGAGCCAGGGGCGGCCAACGTGGAGAGTGAAACCTCTCAAAATTCCCCAAAATCTCCCGAAATTCCACCAGAACTGCCCTAAATGTCTCTGAAATCTCCCCAAATCTCACCTAAACTCTTCCAATTTTCTCAAATTTCCCCAAATTTCCAGAATTTTCTGGAATTTTCCGGAATTTTCCGGTGAGCCAGTGGTACGAGCTGGTGGTGTTCACAGCCAGCACGGAGATCTGTGGCCCCAAAATC
The DNA here is from genome assembly GCA_036785705.1 of Acanthornis magna. Lineage (NCBI taxonomy): Eukaryota > Metazoa > Chordata > Aves > Passeriformes > Acanthizidae > Acanthornis > Acanthornis magna. The sequence goes on along the minus strand of JAWUZG010000955.1, from coordinate 144,341 downwards.
CCCCGAAATTCCACCAAAACTGCCCAAAATGTCTCTGAACTCTCCCCAAAATTCACCTGAGCTCTTCCAACTTTCCCGAATTTTCCAAATTTCCGGAATTTTGTGGAACTTCCAGGTGAGCCAGTGGTACGAGCTGATGGTGTTTACGGCCAGCATGGAGATTTATGGCCCCAAATTTCCCCAAAACTGCCCAAAATCTTGCTGAAATCTCCCCAAATTTCATCTAAACTCCTCGAATTTTCCCAAATTTTGCCCAAATTTCCCAAATTTTCCCAAAATCTCCCAAATTTGCCCCAATTTCCAGGTGAGCCAGTGCTACGAGCTGGTGGTGTTCATGGCCAGCATGGAAATCTATGGCCCCAAAACCTCTGAAATTCCCCAAAAAACTCCCAAATTGCCCCAAAATCACCCCAAAATCTCCCCAAATCCCTTCCAAGATTCCCGAATTTTCCCAAATTTTCCCAAATTTTCTGGAATTGCCAGGTGAGCCAGTGGTACGAGCTGGTGGTGTTCACAGCCAGCATGGAAATCTATGGCCCCAAAACCTCTGAAATTCCCCAAAAAACTCCCAAATTGCCCCAAAATCTCCCTGAAATCTCCCCAAATCCCTTCCAAGATTCCCGAATTTTCCCAAATTTTCCCAAATTTCCGGAATTTCCAGGTGAGCCAGTGGTACGAGCTGGTGGTGTTCACGGCCAGCATGGAGATCTACGGCTGCGCCGTGGCTGACAAACTCGACAACAACCGCAGCATCCTCAACAGGAGATACTACAGACAGGTGAGTGCACACCTGTGCTCAGGTGAGGGCGTGGCCATGGGCGTGGTCAGGTGAGGGCGTGGTCATGGGTGTGCTCAGGTGAGGGTGTGGTCAAACTCAACAACCGCAGCATCCTCAACAGGAGGTATTATAGACAGGTGAGTACACACCTGGGGGCGTAGCCATGGGCGTGGTCAGGTGTGGGCGTGGTCAGACAAACTCGACAACAACCGCAGCATCCTCAACAGGAGATACTACAGACAGGTGAGTACCTGTGCTCAGGTGAGGGTGGGTGGGGCTTGGTCAGGTGTGGGCGGGGCTGAAACAGGTGTGGGCGTGGTCAGACAAACTTGACAGCAACCACAGCATCCTGAACAGGAGATATGATAGGTGAGGGTGTGGTCAGGTGTGGGCGGAGCTTAAGCAGGAGTGGGTGTGGTCAAACTCAAGGGGAACTGCAGCATTCTGAGCAGGAGGTACTCCCGACAGGTGAGTGTGGGCGGGGCTCGGACAGCAGGTGTGGGCGGGGCCTGGTTGGCAGGTCCCCCCCTTGAGCACCTGGGCCGGGTGTGGGCGTGTCCCGTGCGAGATGTGGGCGTGGCTAACACCATATATGGGCATGACCAAGCAATGGGCGTGGCCAAAGTGCTGTGGGCATGTCCCAGGTGTGAGATGGGCGTGTCCCAGGTGAGGTGGGTGTGTCCAGGCGCGGTAGGCATGTCCCTGGGTGTGCCCCAGGTGCGGTGGGCGTGTCCCTGGGCGTGTCCCACATGTGAGATGGGCGTGTCCCTGGGTGTGTCCAGGTGCAGTGGGCATGTCCCAGGTGTGGTGGGTGTGTCCCTGGGCGTGTCCCAGGTGAGGTGGTCGTGTCCCTGGGCGTGTCCAGGTGCGGTGGGCGTGTCCAGGTGGGAGATGGGCGTGTCCCAGGTGCAGTGGGCGTGTCCCTGGGCATGTCCCATGTGTGAGATGGGCGTGTCCCTGGGTGTGTCCAGGTGTGGTGGGCGTGTCCCAGGTGCGGTGGGCGTGTCCCTGGGCATGTCCCAGGTGCGGTGGGCGTGTCTAGGGCATGTCCAGGTGTGATGGGTATGTCCAGGTGTGAGGTGGGTGTGTCCAGGTGTGAGATGGGCGTGTCCAGGTGCGGTGGGTGTGTCCCTGGGCGTGTCCCAGGTGTGGTTGGTGTGTCCAGGTGTGAGATGGGCGTGTCCAGGTGAGGTGGGCGTGTCCCTGGGCGTGTCCAGGTGTGGTGGGCGTGTCCCTGGGTGTGTCCCAGGTGTGGTGGGCGTGTCCCTGGGCGTGTCCAGGCGTGAGATGGGCGTGTCCCAGGTGTGGTGGGCGTGTCCAGGTGTGAGATGGGCGTGTCCCAGGTGTGGTGGGCGTGTCCCAGGTGCGGTGGGCGTGTCCCTGGGCATGTCCACGTGCAGTGGGCGTGTCTAGGGCATGTCCAGGTGTGGTGGGTGTGTCCAGGTGTGAGATGGGCGTGTCCAGGTGCGGTGGGTGTGTCCCTGGGCGTGTCCAGGTGTGGTGGGCGTGTCCAGGTGCGAGATGGGCGTGTCCCAGGTGCGGTGGGCGTGTCCCTGGGTGTGTCCCAGGTGTGGTGGGCGTGTCCCTGGGCGTGTCCAGGCGTGAGATGGGTGTGTCCAGGTGCGGTGGGTGTGTCCCAGGTGTGCAGTGGGCGTGTCCCAGGTGCGGTGGGCGTGTCCCTGACCTGGCCCCGCCCCCAGCACTGCACTCTGGAGCTCGGCAGTTACATCAAGGACCTGTCGGTTGTGCACAGCGACCTCAGCAGCATCGTCATCCTCGACAACTCACCTGGGGCCTACCGCAGCCACCCAGGTACGGGAAATGTTCCCAAAAATATCCCAAAATATTCCCCAAAAAAATCCCAAATTGACAAAAAAATCCCTGTCCTGGAATTCCCCAAAATCGCCCCAAAACTTCACCAAAAACCAAAAAAATTCCCCCAAAAATCGCCCCAAATCGTCATCCTCGGCAACTCACCTGGGGCCTACCGCAGCCACCCAGGTACGGGAAATATCCGAAATTATTCCCAAAAAATTCCGAAAAATAATCCCAAATTGACAAAAAAATCCCCGTCCTGAAATTCCCAAAAATCACCCCAAAACTCCACCGAAAACCCAAAAAATTCCCCCCAAAATTGCCCCAAATTGTCATCCTTGGCAACTCACCTGGGGCCTACCGCAGCCACCCAGGTACCCAAAATATCCAAAATTATTCCCAAAAAAATCCCCCAAAAAATCCCAAATTGACAAAAAAATCCCCATCCTGAAATTCCCAAAAATCGCCCCAAAAATCACCCCAAAACTCCACCGAAAACCCAAAAAATTCCCCCAAAAATTGCCCCAAATTGTCATCCTCGGCAACTCACCTGGGGCCTACCGCAGCCACCCAGGTACCCAAAATGTTTCAAATTATCCCAAAAATATCCTCGGGATTGTCCCAAAAATCCCCATCCTGAAACTCCCTCAAAAACCCCAAAAATGAGCCCCAAATCCCCCGAAATTCACCCCAAACTTCTCCAGGACCCCCCAGGTTCCCCCAAAATCCCTCAAAAATCCCAAATTTCCCCAAAATCCCCAAATTTCCTCACAGACAACGCCATCCCTATCAAGTCGTGGTTCAGTGACCCCAAAATCCTCCTCCAAATCCCCCAAAATTCACCCCAAATCTCACCCAGGACCCCCCAAAATTCCTCAGAATCCCCCAAAAATCCCAAATTCTCCCCAAAAATCCCAAATTTTCCCCAAATTTCCCCAAATTTTGCAGACGACGCCATCCCCATCAAGTCATGGTTCAGTGACCCCAAAAACCTCCCTGAAATTCACCCCAAATCTCACCCAGGACCCCCCAAAATGCCCCAAAATCCCAAAATTTCCCCAAATTTCCCCAAATTTTGCAGACAACGCCATCCCCATCAAGTCGTGGTTCAGTGACCCCAAAAACCTCCTCCAAGTCCCCCAAAATTCACCCCAAATCTCACCCAGGACCCCCCAAAATTCCTCAGAATCCCCCAAAAATCCCAAATTTTCCCCAAAAATCCCAAATTTTCCCCAAATTTTGCAGACAACGCCATCCCCATCAAGTCGTGGTTCAGCGACCCCAAAATCCTCCCCCAAATCCCACCCAGGACCCCCCAAAATGCCCCAAAATCCCAAAATTTCTCCAAATTTTCCCCAAATTTTGCAGACAACGCCATCCCCATCAAGTCGTGGTTCAGCGACCCCAAAATCCTCCCCCAAATCCCACCCAGGACCCCCCAAAATGCCCCAAAATCCCAAAATTTCCCAAATTTCCCCCAAATTTTGGCAGACGAAGCCATCCCCATCAAGTCGTGGTTCAGTGACCCCAAAAACCTCCCTGAAATTCACCCCAAATCCCACCCAGGACCCCCCAAAATGCCCCAAAATCCCAAAATTTCCCCAAATTTCCCCAAATTTTGCAGACAACGCCATCCCCATCAAGTCGTGGTTCAGCGACCCTGGGGACACAGCTCTGCTCAACCTCCTGCCCATGCTGGACGCGCTCAGGTGGGGAGGGGGCGCCCGGGGGGGATTTTGGGGGCTTGGGGAGAATTTTGGGGGGTCCCGGGGGGATTTTGGGGGTCCTGGGCAGGATTTTTGGGGGTTTGGGGAGGATTTTAGGGGATTTCTAGAGGGTTTGGGGAGTCCTGGGGGGGTTTGGGGAGGATTTTGGGGACATTTGGGGAGGATTCGGGGGATTTTGGAGGATCCTGGGGGAGATTTTGGGGCATTTGGGGAGGATTTTGGGGGGTCCTGGAGGGGTTTGGGATAAATTTGGGGGTGCCTGGGAGGGTTTGGACAGAATTTGGGGAAGATTCGGGGGGGCTCGAATAGAGGTTTGGGGAGAATTTCTGGAGGATTTGGGGGGTCCTGGAAGGATTTGAGGGATTTTGGGGAGGATTTGGGGGTCCTGGAGGGGTTTGGGGGGAATTTGGGAGGTCCTGGAGGGGTTTGGGGAGGATTTGGGGGGGTCCTGGGGGGGTTTGGGGAGGATTTGGGGGGGTCCTGGGGGGGTTTGGGATAAATTTGGGGGTGCCTGGGGGGGTTTGGACAGAATTTGGGGAAGATTTGGGGAAAATTCAGGGGCTCGAATAGAGGTTTGGGAAGAATTTCTGGAGGATTTGGGGGTCCTGGAGGGGTTTGGGGGGAATTTGGGGGGGTCCTGGGGGGTTTGGGATAAATTTGGGGGTGCCTGGGGGGGTTTGGACAGAATTTGGGGAAGATTTGGGGAAAATTCAGGGGCTCGAATAGAGGTTTGGGAAGAATTTCTGGAGGATTTGGGGGTCCTGGAGGGGTTTGGGGGGAATTTGGGGGGTCCTGGGGGGGATTTTAGGTTCTTTGGGGAGGAATTTGGGGGATTTGGGGGGCCCTGGGCAGGATTTGGGGGTGTTCGGGGGAGATTTTGGGGGATTTTGGAGGATTCTGGGGAGGATTTGTGGGGTCCTAGAGGGGTTTGGGATGGATTTGGGGGGTCCTGGGTGAGATTTTGGGGAATTTGGGGAATTTGGGGGAGATTTGGAGAGTCCTGGAGGAATTTGGGAGAGATTTGGGAGGTCCTGGGGAGGATTTTGGGGGATTTGGGGGCACTTCGGGGGGATTTTTGGGAATTTTCGGGAGGATTTGGGGAGGATTTGGGGGATTTTAGATCATTTGGGGAAGATTTTGGGGAGGATTTGGGGGGTCCAGGGGGGATTTGGGATGTTTTTTTGGGTGTCCTGGGGGATTTTGGGGGGATTTGGCAGATTTTAGGTCATTTGGGGAGGATTTGGGGGGTCCAGGGGGGATTTGGGATGGATTTGGGGGAATTTTGGGGGGTCCTGTGGGATTTTGGGGGGTCTAACCCCACGCCCCCTCCCCAAATTCAGGTTCACGGCTGACGTTCGCTCCGTGCTGAGCCGGAACCTTCACCAGCACCGCCTGTGGTGACCCCGGAGCCCCCGGGACCCCCGGAAAGGACCCCCGGGAAGGACCCCCGGGACCCCCGGGACACCCCCGGGATGAGACCCCCGAATTTGGGGAACCCCCCTGGGTTTAGGACCCCCGAATTTGGGGGAGCCCCCCGGGATGGGATGAGACCTTCGGGACCCCCCCCCGGGATGAGACCCCCGAATTTGGGGGAAGCTCCCCGAGTTTGGGGGACCTTCTTGGGATGGGACCCCCGAATTTGGGGATCCCTCTGGGTTTAGGACCCCCGAATTTGGGGATCCTCCTGGGTTTAGGACCCCCAAATTTGGGGAACCTCCCCCCGGGATGAGACCCTCGAATTTGGGGAACCCTCCCGGGGTTTAGGACCCCCGAATTTGGGGATCCTCCTGGGTTTAGGACCCCCGAATTTGGGGAACCCCCCGGGATGGGACCCTCTGGGATGGGACCCCCGAATTTGGGGACCCCCCCGGAATTTGGGGACCCCCCTGGGGCCGAACTCATCGCCCCCCAAGGGTGAGGGGGGGGAGAACAGAATTTTTTCTCCCCTCTCCTCTTTTTATTTTTTTGGGGAGGGGGAAAATTTTGGGGGGGAGGGGTCTCCTCGCCTCCCCTCCCCCACCCCCACGTGCCTGAAGAATTTGGGGGGAGGGGCTTTGGGGGGAGGGGCTTTGGGGCCGCCCCTCCCCCCCCCCCCCGCACAGACGGACGGACTCGGACATTTGGGAGCCCCTCCCCCCCCGTGTTTTGAAAAGCCCTTTGGTTCCACTCGCGGCGTCTCTGTGGTTGCTGTGTCGCCCCCAGACTCCATTTCGGGGTCCTCGTGCCTCCCCCAGACTCCATTTCGGGGTCTCCGCGCCGCCCCCAGCCCCAATTTCGGGGTCTCTTCGCGCCGTCCCCCCCCCCGTTTGCTCCATCAATGGTTCCGTCCGCCTCAGCGCTGGCTCCGCCCCTTTTCCCTCCTGGCCACGCCCCTCTGCGTAAGGCGCGCGTCCCGGCGTTGATCACGTGGTGTCGTGACGTCACGACGCACCGACCCGGAAGCGTCGGGTTCTTCCGGGTTTTACGGGGGACTGGGGGGGCACTGGGATGGACTGGGAGCTGTCAGGAGGGAACTGGGGTGGACTGGGAAAGGCCTAAGAGGCTTTAGAAGGGAACTGGGATGGACTGGGAAAGGTCTAAGAGGCTTTAAAAGGGAACTGGGATGGACTGGGAAAGGTCTAAGAGGCTTTAAAAGGGAACTGGGATGGACTGGGAAAGGTCTAAGAGGCTTTAAAAGGGAACTGGGATGGACTGGGAAAGGTCTAAGAGGGTTTAGAAGGGAACTGGGATGGACTGGGAAAGGTCTAAGAGGCTTTAAAAGGGAACTGGGATGGACTGGGAAAGGTCTAAGAGGGTTTAGAAGGGAACTGGGATGGACTGGGATGAACTGGGAATTGTCTGTGCAGCTTTAAAAGGGACTGGGATGGACTGGGAGCTGTCAGGAGGGAACTGGGAAGGACTGGGATGAACTGGGAATGGTCTGTGCGGGTTTAAAAGGGACTGGGATGAACTGGGAGGGCTTAGGAAGGAACTGGGATGGACTGGGAAAGGTCTAAGAGGCCTTAAAAGGGAACTGGGATGGACTGGGAGCTGTCAGGAGGGAACTGGGATGGACTGGAAAAGGTCTAAGAGGGTTTAGAAGGGAACTGGGAAGGACTGGGATGAACTGGGAAAGGTCTCAGAGGCCTTAAATGGGAACTGGGATGGACTGGAATGAACTGGGAATGGTCTGTGCGGGTTTAAAAGGGACTGGGATGGACTGGGAGGGTTTGGGAAGGAACTGGGATGGACTGGGAAAGCTCTCAGAGGCCTTAAAAGGGAACTGGGATGGACTGGGAACTGTCAGGAGGGAACTGGGATGGACTGGGAAAGGTTTAAGAGGCTTTAGAAGGGAACTGGGATGGACTGGGAGGGCTTAGGAAGGAACTGGGATGGACTGGGAAAGCTCTCAGAGGCCTTAGAAGTGAACTGGGAGGGACTGGGAAAGGTTTCAGAGGCCTTAAATGGGAACTGGGGTGGACTGGGATGAACTGGGAAAGGTCTCAGAGGCCTTAGAAGGGAAATGGGATGAACTGGGAGAGTTTAGGAAGGAACTGGGATGGACTGGGAGGGTTTAAGAAGGAACTGGGATGGACTGGGAGCTGTCAGGAAGGAACTGGAATGGACTGGGATGAACTGGGAAAAGTTTCAGAGGCATTAAAAGGGAACTGGGATGGACTGGGAGAGATTAAAAAGGAACTGGGATGAACTGGGAAAGGTCTCAGGGGCCTTAGAAGGGAACTGGGATGGATTGGGAACTGTCAGGAGGGAACTGGGATGGACTGGGAGAGTTTAGGAAGGAACTGGGATAAACTGGGAGGGTTTAAGAAGGAACTGGGATGGACTGGGAGGGTTTAAGAAGGAACTGGGATGAACTGGGAGAGTTTAAGAAGGTACTGGGATGGACTGGGAGAGTTTAAAAAGGAACTGGGATGAACTGGGAGGGTTTAAGAAGGAACTGGGATGGACTGGGAGTGTTTAAAAAGGAACTGGGATGAACTGGGAGGGTTTAGGAAGGAACTGGGATGAACTGGGAGGGTTTAGGGGAATGAACTGGGAGGGTTTAAGAAGGAACTGGGATGGACTGGGAGAGTTTAAGAAGGAACTGGGATGAACTGGGAGGGTTTAAGAAGGAACTGGGATGGACTGGGAGAGTTTAAGAAGGTACTGGGAGGGACTGGGAGGGTTTAAGAAGGAACTGGGATGGACTGGGAGGATTTAAAAAGGAACTGGGAGGGACTGGGAGGGTTTAAGAAGGAACTGGGATGAACTGGGAGGGTTTAAGAAGGCTCTGGGATGGACTGGGAGAGTTTAAAAAGGAACTGGGATGGACTGGGAGGGTTTAAGAAGGAACTGGGATGAACTGGGAGAGTATAAGAAGGAACTGGGATGGACTGGGAGGGTTTAAGAAGGAACTGGGATGAACTGGGAGGATTTTAAAAGGAACTGGGATGAACTGGGAGAGTAAAAAGGAACTGGGATCAATTGGGGCCTCCCCTTTTCCACTGCGCATGCGCGGGACACAAGCCACGCCCCCCTCGAAGCCACGCCCCTCACACCATCGATCAATCAAATCTCCGCATTCACGCCCCGCCCCTCAAAGCCACGCCCCTAAGCCAATCGGCCAATCAAAATCCGACCTTGAACCCGCGCCCCTCAGTTTTCCCGCCTCCTCGGAGCGTCGACCAATCAAATCTCGCCGCTCTAAGCCCCGCCCCCTCGGGCCTCGCGCATGCCCCGTGAGGGCTCCAAGATGGCGTCGGCGGCGGCGCAGGGAGGCCGCTGCTCGTGCGGGGGAGGGGCGGGGAGCGGGGCGGGCCCCGGGAGCGCCGGGAACGGAACCGGCGGCGCCGGCAACAACGGCGGCATGGAGGTGGATGGGGCAGGTAACGGGAATGGCGGCGGGAAGAACGGGAACGGTACCGGCATGGGGAAAATCGTGAGGAGAAAAAAGCGAGGGGGAGTCCTGGGAATGGCCCCGGGAATGTCACCGGGATGGGGCAGATCGTGAGGGGAAAAAAGCGAGGGGGAGTCCTGGGAATGGCACCGGGAATGGCACCGGGATGGGGCAGATCGTGAGGGGAAAAACTGAGGGGGAGCCCCGGGAATAACGGGAACGGCACCGGCAGCGCCGGCAACAACGGCGGCATGGAGGTGGATGGGGCAGGTAACGGGAATGGCGGCGGGAAGAACGGGAACGGTACCGGCATGGGGCAGATCGTGAGGGGAAAAAAGCGAGGGGGAGTCCTGGGAATGGCACCGGGAATGTCGCCGGGAATGGCCTCGGGATGGGGCAGATCGTGAGGGGAAAAAAGCGAGGGGGAGCCCCGGGAATGGCACCGGGAATGTCGCCGGGAATGGCCTCGGGATGGGGCAGATCGTGAGGGGAAAAGAACGAGGGGGAGCCCCGGGAATGGCCTCGGAAATAACGGGAATGGCGCCGGAATGGCCCCGGGAACGGCCCCGGGAATGTCATCGGGATGAGGCAAATCGTGAGGGGAAAAAATGGAGGGATAGCCCCGGGAATGGCACCGGGATGGGGCAGATCGTGAGGGGAAAAGAACGAGGGGGAGCCCCGGGAATGGCACCGGGAATGGCCCCGGCACGGGGCAGATCGTGAGGGGGAAAAATGGAGGGGGAGCTCCGGGAATAACGGGAAGGGCCCCGGGAACGGCACCGGGATGGGGCAGATCGTGAGGGGGAAAAATGGAGGGGGAGCCCCAGGAACACCGGGAATGGCGGCGGGAAAAACGGGAATGGCCCCGGGAACGGCTCCGGGATGGGGCAGATCGTGAGGGGAAAAAAGCGAGGGGGAGCCCCGGGAATGGCCCCGGGATGGGGCAGATCGTGAGGGGATAAAATGGAGGGGGAGCCCCGGGAATAACGGGAATGGGACCGGCAGCGCCGGCAACAACGGCGGCATGGAGGTGGATGGGGCAGGTAACGGGAATGGCGGCTGGAAGAACGGGAACGGTACCGGGATGGGGCGGATCGTGAGGGGAAAAGAGGCGAGGGAACCCCCGGAATGGCCCCGGGAACGGCCCCGGGAATGTCACCGGGACGGGGCAGATCGTGAGGGGGAAAAATGGAGGGGGAGCCCCGGGAATGGCACCGGGAATGTCGCCGGGAATGGCGCCGGGATGGGGCAGATCGTGAGGGGGAAAAAGTGCGGGGGAGCCCCGGGAACACCGGGAATAACGGGAATGGCACGGGGAACGGCCCCGGGAACGGCACCGGGATGGGAAAAATCGTGAGGGGGAAAAATGGAGGGGGAGCCCCGGGAATGGCCCCGGGAATGGCCCCGGGATGGGGCAGATCGTGAGGGGAAAAAACCGAGGGGGAGCTCCGGGAACACCGGGAATGGCGGCGGGAAAAACGGGAATGGCCCCGGGCATGGCCCTGGGATGGGGCAAATCGTGAGGGGGAAAAATGGAGGGGGAGCCCCGGGAACGGTACCGGGATGGGGCAGATCGTGAGGGGGGAAATGGCCACGCCCCCTTTTTGTGACCCCGCCCCTTTTCTTATATCCACGCCCCTGATGTGCTGGTCCCGCCCCTTCCCTGTAACCACGCCCCATTTTGGCTGGCCACACCCCATTTTTCTGTGACCACGCCCCCTTTTGGGATGTCCACGCCCCTTTCCGCGGATGGCCACGCCCCTGAGGCTCTGGCCCCGCCCCCAGGCGTGCCCCAGGTGATTTTTCTCAACCAATTTTTAATGGCCACGCCCCATTTTTTGCTCATTATATCAATTTTTTTGTGACCAAACCCACTTTTCTTGTGACCACGCCCCTTTTTGGGTTGACCACGCCCCTTCCGTGGCTGGCCACGCCCCTTTCGTGGCTGGCCCCGCCCCAGGTGTGCCACAGGTGATTTTTCTCACCCAATTTTTAATGGCCACGCCCCATTTTTTGCTCATTATATTAATTTTTTGGTGACCACACCCACTTTGGGGATGACCACGCCCCTTTTCGGGTTGGCCACGCCCCTGAGGCCCTGGCCCCGCCCCCAGGTGTGCCCCAGGTGATTTTTCTCACCCAATTTTTAATGGCCACGCCCCATTTTTTGTTCATTATATCCAATTTTTGGTGACCACGCCCACTTTTCTTGTGACCACACCCCCTTTGGGGATGACCACGCCCCTTTTCGGGTTGGACACGCCCCTGAGGCCCTGGCCCCGCCCCCAGGTGTGCCGCAGGTGATGGCAGGAGGTGTCACCGGCAGTGTCTCGGTGGCTCTGCATCCTCTGGTGATCCTCAACATCTCCGACCATTGGATCCGCCTGAGGTCCCAGGAGGGCAGGAACGGCCAAGGTAGGGGGAAATTCCCCAAAAATTCCCAAAATTTTCCCCAAAAATTCCCGAAAATCCCAAAATCCAGCCCGAAATTGTTGAAAAATGCACAAAAATCCCATAAAAATAACCCAAAATGCATTTGGAATACACCCAAAATTTGGTTCTGTTCCCAGAAAGGAAGGAATGGACAAGGTAGGAGAAAATTTCCCAAAAATTCCCGAAATTTTCCCCAAAAATTCCCGAAAATCCCAAAATCCAGCCCGAAATTGTTGAAAAATGCACAAAAATCGCATGAAAATAGCTCAAAATATGCCCAAAATAGACCCAAAATAAACCCAAAATCTGCCTCAGGTCCCAGGAGGGCAGGAATGGACAAGGTAGGGGAAAATTCTCCAAAAAATTCCTGAAATGTTCCCCAAAAATTCCCGAAAATCCTAAAATCCAGCCCGAAATTGTTGAAAAATGCACAAAAATCACATGAAAATAGCTCAAAATATGCCGAAAATAGACCCAAAATAAACCCAAAATCTGCCTGAGGTCCCAGGAGGGCAGGAATGGACAAGGTAGGGGAAATTCCCCAAAAATTCCCAAAATTTTCCCCAAAAATTCCCGAAAATCCCAAAATCCTGCCTGAAATAGTCGAAAAATTCCCAAAAATCCCATAAAAATAACCCAAAATGCATTTGGAATACACCCAAAATTTGGTTCTGTTCCCAGAAAGGAAGGAATGGACAAGGTAGGAGAAAATTTCCCAAAAATTCCCGAAATTTTCCCGAAAAATTCCCGAAAATCCCAAAATCCAGCCCGAAATTGTTGAAAAATGCACAAAAATCGCATGAAAATAGCCAAAAAAAATGCCGAAAATAGACCCAAAATAAACCCAAAATCTGCGTGAGGTCCCAGGAGGGCAGGAATGGCCAAGGTAGGGGAAATTCCCCAAAAATTCCCGAAATGTTCCCCAAAAATTCCCGAAAATCCCAAAATCCAGCCCGAAATTGTTGAAAAATGCACAAAAATCGCATGAAAATAGCTCAAAATATGCCCAAAATAGACCCAAAATAAACCCAAAATCCGCCTCAGGTCCCAGGAGGGCAGGAATGGACAAGGTAGGGGAAATTCCCCAAAAATTCCCGAAATTTTCCCGAAAAATTCCCGAAAATCCCAAAATCCAGCCCGAAATTGTTGAAAAATGCACAAAAATCCCATAAAAATAACCCAAAATGCATTTGGAATACACCCAAAATTTGGTTCTGTTCCCAGAAAGGAAGGAATGGACAAGGTAGGAGAAAATTCCCCAAAAATTCCCAAAATTTTCCCGAAATATTCCCGAAAATCCCAAAATCCAGCCCGAAATTGTTGAAAAATGGACAAAAATCGCATGAGAATAGCCCAAAATATGCCCAAAATAGACCCAAAATAAACCCAAAATCCGCCTCAGGTCCCAGGAGGGCAGGAACGGCCAAGGTAGGGGAAATTCCCCAAAAATTCCCGAAATTTTCCTGAAAAAATCCCCAAAAATTCCCAAATGTTTCCCAGAGTTATCCCAAATACAAAAAAACCCCATAAAAATAGCCCAAAATGCACCAAAAGTGCACAAAAATCCCCAAAAAATGACCCAAAGTAGAACCAAAATTTGGGTTCTATGATCCCCCAAATTCCCCCCAAAAAATTCCCCAAAATTCCCCCAAATCTCCACAAAATACTCCAAAATTCCCATAAAATTCCCCCCAAATTCTCCCAAATTCTCCCAAATTTACCCCAAAATTCCCCCATATTTGCCCCAAAATTCTCCAAAATTTCCCAAAATTTCCCCAAAATTCCCCAAATTTCCCCCAAAAATTCTCCAAAATTTCCCAAATTTCCTCAAAATGTCCCAAAATCTTCCTGAGACCCCCAGGACCTCCCCCAGACCCAAATTCAGCCCCAAAATTTCCCCAAAATCTTTTCCAGGATCCCCCAAATTTCTATCAGAGACACGAAATTCTTTCCAGACCCAACGACACCACCCCCAAAAAACCATCCTGGGACCCCAAAATTGCCCCAAAATGCCCCAAAATGTCCCAAATTCTTCCTGAGACCCCAATGACCTCCCCCAGACCCAAATTCAGCCCCAAAATCCTCTCCACAATCTCCAAAAATCTCCCCCAGACCCAAATTCTCCTCCAAATTCCCTCCGAACCTAATGACACCACCCCCAAAAAACCTTCCTGGGACCCCCAAAATTGCCCCAAATTGCCCCAAAATCTTCCTGAGATCCCCAAAACCTCCCCCAGACCCAAATTCAGCCCCAAAATCTTCCCAAAAACTTCTCCAGGACTCTCCAAACCTCTCCCAGACCCAAATTTCATCCCAAATTCTCTCCGAACCTAACGACACCACCCCCAAAAAACCTTCCTGGGACTCCAAAATTGCCCCAAAATGTCCCAAATTTTTCCTGAGAACCCCAAAACCTCCCCCAGACCCAAATCCTCCCCCAGGACCCCAAAAATGCTCCCCAAATTCCTTCTAATGTCACCTAGAGACCTCAAATTCCCTCCGGACCCAACGACACCACCCCCAAAAAACCTTCCTGGGACCCCAAAATTGCCCCAAAATGCCCCAAAATGTCCCAAATTTTTCCTGAGACCCCCAGGACCTCCCCCAGACCCAAATTCAGCCCCAAAATCCTCTCCACGATCTCCAAAAATCTCCCCCAGACCCAAATTCTCCTCCAAATTCCCTCCGAACCTAACGACACCACCCCCAAAAAACCTTCCTGGGACCCCCAAAATTGCCCCAAATTGCCCCAAAATCTTCCTGAGATCCCCAAAACCTCCCCCAGACCCAAATTCAGCCCCAAAATCCTCTCCAGGATGCCCCAAAAATCTCCCCCAGACCCAAATTCTCCTCCAAATTCCCTCTGAAACTAACAACACCCCCCCCAAAAACCTTCCTGGGACCCCAAAATTGCCCCAAATTGCCCCAAAATGTCTCAAATTTTTCCTGAGACCCCCCAGGACCCCCCAAAATGACCCCAAATTCCTCCTGAGACCCCCAAAATACTCCCAGGACCTCCCCCAGACCCAAATTTCACCCCAAAATCTCTCCCAATGCCCCAAATTCCCTCCAGACCTAATGACACCACCCCCAAAAAACCTTCCTCGGACCCCAAAATTGCCCCAAAATGTCCCAAATTTTTCCTGAGACCCCAAAATCCCTCCCAGGGTCTCCCCCAGACCCAAATTCACCTCTCCAGGATTCCCCAAAACCTCCCCCAGACCCAAATTTCATCCCAAAATCTCTCCGAACCTAACGACACCACCCCCAAAAAACCTTCCTGGGACCCCAAAATTGCCCCAAAATTGCCCCAAAATGCCCCAAAATGTCCCAAATTTCTCCTGAGACCCCCCAGGACCCCCCAAAATTCCCAAATTTCCCTCTCCCCGCAGTGATCGGGGCTCTGATCGGGCGGCAGGAGGGGAGGAACATCGAAGTGATGAACTGTCCCGAGACCCCAAAACCTCCCCAAAATCTCCCAAATTCCCCCCAAATCCACCCCAGGACCTCCCAAATGATCCCAAATTCCTTCTGAGAATCCCAAAACCTCCCCCAGACCCAAATTCAGCCCCAAAATCTTCCCAAAAACTTCTCCAGGACTCTCCAAACCTCTCCCAGACCCAAATTTCATCCCAAATTCTCTCCGAACCTAACGACACCACCCCCAAAAAACCTTCCTGGGACTCCAAAATTGCCCCAAAATGTCCCAAATTTTTCCTGAGAACCCCAAAACCTCCCCCAGACCCAAATCCTCCCCCAGGACCCCAAAAATGCTCCCCAAATTCCTTCTAATGTCACCTAGAGACCTCAAATTCCCTCCGGACCCAACGACACCACCCCCAAAAAACCTTCCTGGGACCCCAAAATTGCCCCAAAATGCCCCAAAATGTCCCAAATTTTTCCTGAGACCCCCAGGACCTCCCCCAGACCCAAATTCAGCCCCAAAATCCTCTCCACGATCTCCAAAAATCTCCCCCAGACCCAAATTCTCCTCCAAATTCCCTCCGAACCTAACGACACCACCCCCAAAAAACTATCATGGGACCCCAAAAATTGCCCCAAATTGCCCCAAAATGTCCCAAATTTCTCCTGAGACCCCAAAATCCCTCCCAGGATCCCCAAAATCCTCCCCCAGACCCAAATTCAGCCCCAAAATCCTCTCCAGGATGCCCCAAAAATCTCCCCCAGACCCAAATTCTCCTCCAAATTCCCTCTGAAACTAACAACACCCCCCCCAAAAACCTTCCTGGGACCCCAAAATTGCCCCAAATTGCCCCAAAATGTCTCAAATTTTTCCTGAGACCCCCCAGGACCCCCCAAAATGACCCCAAATTCCTCCTGAGACCCCCAAAATACTCCCAGGACCTCCCCCAGACCCAAATTTCACCCCAAAATCTCTCCCAATGCCCCAAATTCCCTCCAGACCTAATGACACCACCCCCAAAAAACCTTCCTCGGACCCCAAAATTGCCCCAAAATGTCCCAAATTTTTCCTGAGACCCCAAAATCCCTCCCAGGGTCTCCCCCAGACCCAAATTCACCTCTCCAGGATTCCCCAAAACCTCCCCCAGACCCAAATTTCATCCCAAAATCTCTCCGAACCTAACGACACCACCCCCAAAAAACCTTCCTGGGACCCCAAAATTGCCCCAAAATTGCCCCAAAATGCCCCAAAATGTCCCAAATTTCTCCTGAGACCCCCCAGGACCCCCCAAAATTCCCAAATTTCCCTCTCCCCGCAGTGATCGGGGCTCTGATCGGGCGGCAGGAGGGGAGGAACATCGAAGTGATGAACTGTCCCGAGACCCCAAAACCTCCCCAAAATCTCCCAAATTCCCCCCAAATCCACCCCAGGACCTCCCAAATGATCCCAAATTCCTTCTGAGAATCCCAAAACCTCCCCCAGACCCAAATTCAGCCCCAAAATCTTCCCAAAAACTTCTCCAGGACCCCCGAAAATCTCCCCCAGACCCAAATTCTCCTCCAAATTCTCTCCGAACCTAACGACACCACCCCCAAAAAACCTTCCTGGGACCCCAAAATTGCCCCAAAATGTCCCAAATTCTTCCTGAGACCCCCAAAATTCCCCCAGGACCTCCCCCAGACCCAAATTTCACCCCAAAATCTTCCAAAAACTTCTCCAGGACTCTCCAAAAACCTCCCCCAGACCCAAATTCTCCTCCAAATTCCCTCCAAATCCAACGGCACCACCCCCAAAAATCCATCCCAGGACCCCCAAAATTCCCCCAAAATGTCCCAAATTTTTCGTGAGAACCCCAAAATCCCTCCCCCAGACCCAAATTTCACCCAAAATCTTCCCAAAAATCTCCCCCAGGACCCTCGAGATTCCCCAAATTCCCTCCAAATCCAACGACACCACCCCCAAAAAACCTTCCTGGGACCCCAAAATTGCCCCAAAATGCCCCAAAATGTCCCAAAATCTTCCTGAGACCCCCCAGGACCTCCCCCAGACCCAAATTCAGCCCCAAAATCCTTTCCAGGATGCCCCAAAAATCTCCCCCAGACCCAAATTCTTCTCCAAATTCTCTCCAAACCTAACGACACCACCCCTGAAAAACCTTCCTGGGACCCCAAAATTGCCCCAAAATGTCCCAAATTTCTCCTGAGACCCCCAGGACCTCCCCCAGACCCAAATTCCACCCCAAAATCCTCTCCAGGATGCCCCAAAACCTCCCCCAGACCCAAATTTCATCCCAAATTCTCTCCCAATGCCTCAAATTCCCTCCAGACCTAACGACACCACCCCCAAAAAACCTTCCTGGGACCCCCAAATTGCCCCAAAATTGCCCCAAAATGTCCCAAATTTTTCCTGAGACCCCAAAATTCCCGAATTTTCTCCCCGCAGTGATCGGGGCTCTGATCGGGCGGCAGGAGGGGAGGAACATCGAAGTGATGAATTCCTTCGAGCTGCTGGCGCACGGCGGCGCCGGAGGCCACGTGCTCATCGACAAGGAGTACTACTACACCAAGGAGGAGCAGTGTGAGTGGAAATTTGGGAAATTTTTGGGAAATTTGGGGATTCAGGGAATTCTGGAAAAAATTTGGGACGATTTGGAAAAAATTTGGGGAAATTATGAGCAATTTTGGGGGAGTTAGAGGCAATTTTGGGGGAACTGGAAGCGATTTTCGAGAGATTTTGCGAAGATTTTGAGAGAATTTTTAGGGGATTTTGAGCTGACTTTGGGGGAATTTTTGGGAAATTTTGAGAAAGTTTGGGATGTCCTGGAAAAGTTTAAGACTTCCTGAAAAAATTTGGGAAGATTTGAGTGGAATTTGGGGAAATTTGAGTGCAAATTTGGGGGAACTGGAAGCGATTTTGGGAGGAGTTCAGGGCCACGTGCTCATCGCCAAGGAGTGCTACTGCACCAAGGAGGAGCAGTGTGAGTGGAAATTTGGGAAATTTTTGGGAAATTTGGGGATTTGGGAAGGTCCAGAAAAAATTTGGGACGATTTGGAGAAAATTTGGGGAAGTTATGAGCAATTTTGGGGGAGTTAGAGGTGATTTTCGAGGCATTTTCGGGGGATTTCGAGGAGATTTCAAGGGAATTTTGGAGGGAGTTTTTGGGAATTTTGGGAGAATTTTTGGGATTTTTGGGAATTCTTTTGGATTTTGTTATTTTGGGAATTCTGGAAAAAATTTGGGACAATTTGGAGCAAGTTTGGGGAAATTATGAGCGAATTTGGGGAAAACAGAAGCGATTTTGCGAGGATTTCAAGGAGATTTCAAGGAGATTTTGGAGAGATTTTTGGGATTTCAGGAGGATTTTGGAGGGAATTTTGGGGATTTTTTTGGGGAATTTTGGGATTTTTCAGGATTCTGGAAAGATTTGGGAAGATTGGAGTGGAATTTGGGGGAATTTGAGTGGAATTTGAAGGAATTTGGGGAAAATCAAAGCAATTTTGGGAGGCTTGGGTGTCCACGTGCTCATCGCCAAGGAGTGCTACTGCACCAAGGAGGAGCAGTGTGAGTGGAAATTTGGGAAATTTTTGGGAAATTTGGGGATTTGGGAAGGTCCAGAAAAAATTTGGGACGATTTGGAGAAAATTTGGGGGAGTTATGAGCAAATTTGGGGGAGTTAGAGGCGATTTTCGACGCATTTTTGGAGGATTTGAAGGGGATTTTGGAGGGATTTTTGGGAATTTTGGATGGATTTTTTAGGAATTGCGGGAGGATTTTGGGAATTTTGAGGAATTCAGGGAATTCTGGAAAAAATTTGGGGCGATTTGGAAAAAATTTGGGGGAGTTATGAGCAATTTTGGGGGAAATAGAGGCAATTTTGGGGGAACTGGAAGCGATTTTCGAGAGATTTTGCGAAGATTTTGAGAGAATTTTTAGGGGATTTTGAGCTGACTTTGGGGGAATTTTTGGGAAATTTTGAGAAAGTTTGGGATGTCCTGGAAAAGTTTAAGACTTCCTGAAAAAATTTGGGAAGATTTGAGTGGAATTTGGGGAAATTTGAGTGCAAATTTGGGGGAAATGGAAGCGATTTTGGGAGGAGTTCAGGGCCACGTGCTCATCGCCAAGGAGTGCTACTGCACCAAGGAGGAGCAGTGTGAGTCCAAATTTTGGGGTTTTTCGGGAAATTTGGGGATTTGGGAAGGTCCAGAAAAAATTTGGGAGAATTTGGAAAAAATTTGGGGAAAATAGAGGCAATTTTGGGGGAGTTAGAGGCGATTTTTGAGAGATTTTCGGAGAGTTTCGAGGAGATTTTGATGGGATTTTGGAGGGTTTTTTTGGAATTTTGGGAGAATTTTTGGGATTTTTGGGAATTTTGAGTTTTTTGGAAATTCTGGAAAAAATTTGGGGCGATTTGGAGCAAATTTGGGGCAGTTACGAGCAAATTTGGGGGAAATAGAAGTCATTTTCGAGAGATTTTGCAAGGATTTCGAGAGGATTTTGAGCTGATTTTGGGGGAATTTTGGGAGAACTTTTGGAATTTTGGGGATTTTTGGGGGAATTTTGGGATTTTTCAGAATTCTGGAAAGATTTGGGGCGATTTGAGTGGAATTTGGGAAGATTTGAGTGGAATTTGGGAGGATTTGGAGGAAATTTGGGGAAATTTGAGTGCAAATTTGGGGGAAATGGAAGCGATTTTGGGAGGAGTTCAGGGCCACGTGCTCATCGCCAAGGAGTGCTACTGCAGCAAGGAGGAGCAGTGTGAGTGGAAAATTCCGGAATTTTTGGGAAATTTGGGGATTTGGGAAGGTCCAGAAAAAATTTGGGGCGATTTGGAAAAAATTTGGGGAAATTATGAGCAATTTTGGGGGAGTTAGAGGTGATTTTCGACGCATTTTTGGAGGATTTGAAGGGGATTTTGGAGGGATTTTTGGGAATTTTGGAGGGATTTTTTAGGAATTGCGGGAGGATTTTGGGAATTTTGAGGAATTCAGGGAATTCTGGAAAAAATTTGGGGCGATTTGGAACAAGTTTGGGGAAATTATGAGCGAATTTGGGGAAACAGAAGCGAATTTGCGAGGATTTCAAGGAGATTTCAAGGAGATTTTGGAGAGATTTTTGGGATTTCAGGAGGATTTTGGAGGGAATTTTGGGGATTTTTTTGGGGAATTTTGGGATTTTTCAGGATTCTGGAAAGATTTGGGAAGATTGGAGTGGAATTTGGGGGAATTTGAGTGGAATTTGAAGGAATTTGGGGAAAATCAAAGCAATTTTGGGAGGCTTGGGTGTCCACGTGCTCATCGCCAAGGAGTGCTACTGCACCAAGGAGGAGCAGTGTGAGTGGAAATTTGGGAAATTTTTGGGAAATTTGGGGATTTGGGAAGGTCCAGAAAAAATTTGGGACGATTTGGAGAAAATTTGGGGGAGTTATGAGCAAATTTGGGGGAGTTAGAGGCGATTTTCGACGCATTTTTGGAGGATTTGAAGGGGATTTTGGAGGGATTTTTGGGAATTTTGGATGGATTTTTTAGGAATTGCGGGAGGATTTTGGGAATTTTGAGGAATTCAGGGAATTCTGGAAAAAATTTGGGGCGATTTGGAACAAGTTTGGGGAAATTATGAGCGAATTTGGGGAAACAGAAGCGAATTTGCGAGGATTTCAAGGAGATTTCAAGGAGATTTTGGAGAGATTTTTGGGATTTCAGGAGGATTTTGGAGGGAATTTTGGGGATTTTTTTGGGGAATTTTGGGATTTTTCAGGATTCTGGAAAGATTTGGGAAGATTGGAGTGGAATTTGGGGGA
Source organism: Acanthornis magna (assembly GCA_036785705.1). Lineage (NCBI taxonomy): Eukaryota > Metazoa > Chordata > Aves > Passeriformes > Acanthizidae > Acanthornis > Acanthornis magna. The sequence goes on along the minus strand of JAWUZG010000955.1, from coordinate 123,491 downwards.
ATTTGAGTGGAATTTGAAGGAATTTGGGGAAAATCAAAGCAATTTTGGGAGGCTTGGGTGTCCACGTGCTCATCGCCAAGGAGTGCTACTGCACCAAGGAGGAGCAGTGTGAGTGGAAATTTGGGAAATTTTTGGGAAATTTGGGGATTTGGGAAGGTCCAGAAAAAATTTGGGACGATTTGGAGAAAATTTGGGGGAGTTATGAGCAAATTTGGGGGAGTTAGAGGCGATTTTCGACGCATTTTTGGAGGATTTGAAGGGGATTTTGGAGGGATTTTTGGGAATTTTGGATGGATTTTTTAGGAATTGCGGGAGGATTTTGGGAATTTTGAGGAATTCAGGGAATTCTGGAAAAAATTTGGGGCGATTTGGAAAAAATTTGGGGGAGTTATGAGCAATTTTGGGGGAAATAGAGGCAATTTTGGGGGAACTGGAAGCGATTTTCGAGAGATTTTGCGAAGATTTTGAGAGAATTTTTAGGGGATTTTGAGCTGACTTTGGGGGAATTTTTGGGAAATTTTGAGAAAGTTTGGGATGTCCTGGAAAAGTTTAAGACTTCCTGAAAAAATTTGGGAAGATTTGAGTGGAATTTGGGGAAATTTGAGTGCAAATTTGGGGGAACTGGAAGCGATTTTGGGAGGAGTTCAGGGCCACGTGCTCATCGCCAAGGAGTGCTACTGCACCAAGGAGGAGCAGTGTGAGTGGAAATTTGGGAAATTTTTGGGAAATTTGGGGATTTGGGAAGGTCCAGAAAAAATTTGGGACAATTTGGAAAAAATTTGGGGAAGTTATGAGCAATTTTGGGGGAATTGAGGAGATTTTTGAGAGATTTTCGGAGAGTTTCGAGGAGATTTTGATGGGATTTTGGAGGGATTTTTGGGAATTTTGGGAGAATTTTTGGGAATTTTTTGGGAATTTTGAGTTTTTTGGAAATTCTGGAAAAAATTTGGGGTGATTTGGAGCAAATTTGGGGCAGTTATGAGCAAATTTGGGGGAAATAGAAGTCATTTTCGAGAGATTTTGCAAGGATTTCGAGAGGATTTTGAGCTGATTTTGGGGGAATTTTGGGAGAACTTTTGGAATTTTGGGGATTTTTGGGGGAATTTTGGGATTTTTCAGAATTCTGGAAAGATTTGGGGTGATTTGAGTGGAATTTGGGAGGATTTGGAGGAAATTTGGGGAAATTTGAGTGCAAATTTGGGGGAAATGGAAGCGATTTTGGGAGGAGTTCAGGGCCACGTGCTCATCGCCAAGGAGTGCTACTACACCAAGGAGGAGCAGTGTGAGTGGAAAATTCCGGAATTTTTGGGAAATTTGGGGATTTGGGAAGGTCCAGAAAAAATTTGGGGCGATTTGGAAAAAATTTGGGGAAATTATGAGCAATTTTGGGGGAGTTAGAGGTGATTTTCGACGCATTTTTGGAGGATTTGAAGGGGATTTTGGAGGGATTTTTGGGAATTTTGGATGGATTTTTTAGGAATTGCGGGAGGATTTTGGGAATTTTGAGGAATTCAGGGAATTCTGGAAAAAATTTGGGGCGATTTGGAACAAGTTTGGGGAAATTATGAGCGAATTTGGGGAAACAGAAGCGAATTTGCGAGGATTTCAAGGAGATTTCAAGGAGATTTTGGAGAGATTTTTGGGATTTCAGGAGGATTTTGGAGGGAATTTTGGGGATTTTTTTTGGGAATTTTGGGATTTTTCAGGATTCTGGAAAGATTTGGGAAGATTGGAGTGGAATTTGGGAGGATTTGAGTGGAATTTGAAGGAATTTGGGGAAAATCAAAGCAATTTTGGGAGGCTTGGGTGTCCACGTGCTCATCGCCAAGGAGTGCTACTGCACCAAGGAGGAGCAGTGTGAGTGGAAATTTGGGATATTTTTGGGAAATTTGGGGATTTGGGAAGGTCCAGAAAAAATTTGGGACGATTTGGAGAAAATTTGGGGAAATTATGAGCAATTTTGGGGGAAATAGAGGCAATTTTGGGGGAACTGGAAGCGATTTTCGAGAGGTTTTGCGAAGATTTTGAGAGAATTTTTAGGGGATTTTGAGCTGACTTTGGGGGAATTTTTGGGAAATTTTGAGAAAGTTTGGGATGTCCTGGAAAAGTTTAAGACTTCCTGAAAAAATTTGGGAAGATTTGAGTGGAATTTGGGGAAATTTGAGTGCAAATTTGGGGGAAATGGAAGCGATTTTGGGAGGAGTTCAGGGCCACGTGCTCATCGCCAAGGAGTGCTACTACACCAAGGAGGAGCAGTGTGAGTCCAAATTTTGGGGTTTTTTCGGGAAATTTGGGGATTTGGGAAGGTCCAGAAAAAATTTGGGAGAATTTGGAAAAAATTTGGGGAAAATAGAGGCAATTTTGGGGGAGTTAGAGGTGATTTTTGAGAGATTTTCGGGGGATTTCAAGGAGATTTCAAGGGAATTTTGGAGGGATTTTTGGGAATTTTGGGAGAATTTTTGGGATTTTTGGGAATTCTTTTGGATTTTGTTATTTTGGGAATTCTGGAAAAAATTTGGGAGAATTTGGAGCAAATTTGGGGGAGTTATGAGCAAATTTGGGGGAAACAGAAGTGAATTTGCGAGGATTTCAAGGAGATTTCAAGGAGATTTTGGAGAGATTTTTGGGATTTCAGGAGGATTTTGGAGGGAATTTTGGGGAATTTTGGGATTTTTCAGAATTCTGGAAAGATTTGGGGCGATTTGAGTGGAATTTGGGAGGATTTGGAGGAAATTTGGGGAAATTTGAGTGCAAATTTGGGGGAACTGGAAGAGATTTTGGGAGGAGTTCAGGGCCATGTGCTCATCGCCAAGGAGTGCTACTGCAGCAAGGAGGAGCAGTGTGAGTGGAAATTTGGGATATTTTTGGGAAATTTGGGGATTCAGGGAATTCTGCAAAAAATTTGGAAGAATTTGGAAAAAATTTGGGGAAGTTATGAGCAATTTTGGGGGAGTTAGAGGAGATTTTTGAGAGATTTTCGGAGAGTTTCGAGGAGATTTTGATGGGATTTTGGAGGGATTTTTGGGAATTTTGGGAGAATTTTTGGGATTTTTGGGAATTTTTTGGGAATGTTGAGATTTTGGGAATTCTGGAAAAAATGTGGGGCGATTTGGAAAAAATTTGGGGGAGTTATGAGCAAATTTGGGGGAAACAGAAGCGAATTTGCGAGGATTTCAAGGAGATTTCAAGGAGATTTTGGAGAGATTTTTGGGATTTCAGGAGGATTTTGGAGGGAATTTTGGGGATTTTTTTGGGGAATTTTGGGATTTTTCAGGATTCTGGAAAGATTTGGGAAGATTGGAGTGGAATTTGGGGGAATTTGAGTGGAATTTGAAGGAATTTGGGGAAAATCAAAGCAATTTTGGGAGGCTTGGGTGTCCACGTGCTCATCGCCAAGGAGTGCTACTGCACCAAGGAGGAGCAGTGTGAGTGGAAATTTGGGAAATTTTTGGGAAATTTGGGGATTTGGGAAGGTCCAGAAAAAATTTGGGACGATTTGGAGAAAATTTGGGGGAGTTATGAGCAAATTTGGGGGAGTTAGAGGCGATTTTCGACGCATTTTTGGAGGATTTGAAGGGGATTTTGGAGGGATTTTTGGGAATTTTGGATGGATTTTTTAGGAATTGCGGGAGGATTTTGGGAATTTTGAGGAATTCAGGGAATTCTGGAAAAAATTTGGGGCGATTTGGAAAAAATTTGGGGGAGTTATGAGCAATTTTGGGGGAAATAGAGGCAATTTTGGGGGAACTGGAAGCGATTTTCGAGAGATTTTGCGAAGATTTTGAGAGAATTTTTAGGGGATTTTGAGCTGACTTTGGGGGAATTTTTGGGAAATTTTGAGAAAGTTTGGGATGTCCTGGAAAAGTTTAAGACTTCCTGAAAAAATTTGGGAAGATTTGAGTGGAATTTGGGGAAATTTGAGTGCAAATTTGGGGGAAATGGAAGCGATTTTGGGAGGAGTTCAGGGCCACGTGCTCATCGCCAAGGAGTGCTACTGCACCAAGGAGGAGCAGTGTGAGTCCAAATTTTGGGGTTTTTCGGGAAATTTGGGGATTTGGGAAGGTCCAGAAAAAATTTGGGAGAATTTGGAAAAAATTTGGGGAAAATAGAGGCAATTTTGGGGGAGTTAGAGGCGATTTTTGAGAGATTTTCGGAGAGTTTCGAGGAGATTTTGATGGGATTTTGGAGGGTTTTTTGGAATTTTGGGAGAATTTTTGGGATTTTTGGGAATTTTGAGTTTTTTGGAAATTCTGGAAAAAATTTGGGGCGATTTGGAGCAAATTTGGGGCAGTTACGAGCAAATTTGGGGGAAATAGAAGTCATTTTCGAGAGATTTTGCAAGGATTTCGAGAGGATTTTGAGCTGATTTTGGGGGAATTTTGGGAGAACTTTTGGAATTTTGGGGATTTTTGGGGAATTTTGGGATTTTTCAGAATTCTGGAAAGATTTGGGGCGATTTGAGTGGAATTTGGGAAGATTTGAGTGGAATTTGGGAGGATTTGGAGGAAATTTGGGGAAATTTGAGTGCAAATTTGGGGGAAATGGAAGCGATTTTGGGAGGAGTTCAGGGCCACGTGCTCATCGCCAAGGAGTACTACTACACCAAGGAGGAGCAGTGTGAGTGGAAAATTCCGGAATTTTGGGAAATTTGGGGATTTGGGAAGGTCCAGAAAAAATTTGGGGCGATTTGGAAAAAATTTGGGGAAATTATGAGCAATTTTGGGGGAGTTAGAGGTGATTTTCGACGCATTTTTGGAGGATTTGAAGGGGATTTTGGAGGGATTTTTGGGAATTTTGGATGGATTTTTTAGGAATTGCGGGAGGATTTTGGGAATTTTGAGGAATTCAGGGAATTCTGGAAAAAATTTGGGGCGATTTGGAACAAGTTTGGGGAAATTATGAGCGAATTTGGGGAAACAGAAGCGAATTTGCGAGGATTTCAAGGAGATTTCAAGGAGATTTTGGAGAGATTTTTGGGATTTCAGGAGGATTTTGGAGGGAATTTTGGGGATTTTTTTGGGGAATTTTGGGATTTTTCAGGATTCTGGAAAGATTTGGGAAGATTGGAGTGGAATTTGGGGGAATTTGAGTGGAATTTGAAGGAATTTGGGGAAAATCAAAGCAATTTTGGGAGGCTTGGGTGTCCACGTGCTCATCGCCAAGGAGTGCTACTGCACCAAGGAGGAGCAGTGTGAGTGGAAATTTGGGAAATTTTTGGGAAATTTGGGGATTTGGGAAGGTCCAGAAAAAATTTGGGACGATTTGGAGAAAATTTGGGGGAGTTATGAGCAAATTTGGGGGAGTTAGAGGCGATTTTCGACGCATTTTTGGAGGATTTGAAGGGGATTTTTTGGGAATTTTGGATGGATTTTTTAGGAATTGCGGGAGGATTTTGGGAATTTTGAGGAATTCAGGGAATTCTGGAAAAAATTTGGGGCGATTTGGAAAAAATTTGGGGGAGTTATGAGCAATTTTGGGGGAAATAGAGGCAATTTTGGGGGAACTGGAAGCGATTTTCGAGAGATTTTGCGAAGATTTTGAGAGAATTTTTAGGGGATTTTGAGCTGACTTTGGGGGAATTTTTGGAAATTTTGAGAAAGTTTGGGATGTCCTGGAAAAGTTTAAGACTTCCTGAAAAAATTTGGGAAGATTTGAGTGGAATTTGGGGAAATTTGAGTGCAAATTTGGGGGAAATGGAAGCGATTTTGGGAGGAGTTCAGGGCCACGTGCTCATCGCCAAGGAGTGCTACTGCACCAAGGAGGAGCAGTGTGAGTCCAAATTTTGGGGTTTTTTCGGGAAATTTGGGGATTTGGGAAGGTCCAGAAAAAATTTGGGAGAATTTGGAAAAAATTTGGGGAAAATAGAGGCAATTTTGGGGGAGTTAGAGGCGATTTTTGAGAGATTTTCGGAGAGTTTCGAGGAGATTTTGATGGATTTTGGAGGGTTTTTTTGGAATTTTGGGAGAATTTTTGGGATTTTTGGGATTTTGAGTTTTTTGGAAATTCTGGAAAAAATTTGGGGCGATTTGGAGCAAATTTGGGGCAGTTACGAGCAAATTTGGGGGAAATAGAAGTCATTTTCGAGAGATTTTGCAAGGATTTCGAGAGGATTTTGAGCTGATTTTGGGGGAATTTTGGGAGAACTTTTGGAATTTTGGGGATTTTTGGGGGAATTTTGGGATTTTTCAGAATTCTGGAAAGATTTGGGGCGATTTGAGTGGAATTTGGGAAGATTTGAGTGGAATTTGGGAGGATTTGGAGGAAATTTGGGGAAATTTGAGTGCAAATTTGGGGGAAATGGAAGCGATTTTGGGAGGAGTTCAGGGCCACGTGCTCATCGCCAAGGAGTGCTACTACACCAAGGAGGAGCAGTGTGAGTGGAAAATTCCGGAATTTTTGGGAAATTTGGGGATTTGGGAAGGTCCAGAAAAAATTTGGGGCGATTTGGAAAAAATTTGGGGAAATTATGAGCAATTTTGGGGGAGTTAGAGGTGATTTTCGACGCATTTTTGGAGGATTTGAAGGGATTTTGGAGGGATTTTTGGGAATTTTGGATGGATTTTTTAGGAATTGCGGGAGGATTTTGGGAATTTTGAGGAATTCAGGGAATTCTGGAAAAAATTTGGGGGCGATTTGGAACAAGTTTGGGGAAATTATGAGCGAATTTGGGGAAACAGAAGCGAATTTGCGAGGATTTCAAGGAGATTTCAAGGAGATTTTGGAGAGATTTTTGGGATTTCAGGAGGATTTTGGAGGGAATTTTGGGGATTTTTTTTGGGAATTTTGGGATTTTTCAGGATTCTGGAAAGATTTGGGAAGATTGGAGTGGAATTTGGGGAATTTGAGTGGAATTTGAAGGAATTTGGGGAAAATCAAAGCAATTTTGGGAGGCTTGGGTGTCCACGTGCTCATCGCCAAGGAGTGCTACTGCACCAAGGAGGAGCAGTGTGAGTGGAAATTTGGATATTTTTGGGAAATTTGGGGATTTGGGAAGGTCCAGAAAAAATTTGGGACGATTTGGAGAAAATTTGGGGAAATTATGAGCAATTTTGGGGGAAATAGAGGCAATTTTGGGGAACTGGAAGCGATTTTCGAGAGGTTTTGCGAAGATTTTGAGAGAATTTTTAGGGGATTTTGAGCTGACTTTGGGGGAATTTTTGGGAAATTTTGAGAAAGTTTGGGATGTCCTGGAAAAGTTTTAAGACTTCCTGAAAAAATTTGGGAAGATTTGAGTGGAATTTGGGGAAATTTGAGTGCAAATTTGGGGGAAATGGAAGCGATTTTGGGAGGAGTTCAGGGCCACGTGCTCATCGCCAAGGAGTGCTACTACACCAAGGAGGAGCAGTGTGAGTCCAAATTTTGGGGTTTTTTCGGGAAATTTGGGGATTTGGGAAGGTCCAGAAAAAATTTGGGAGAATTTGGAAAAAATTTGGGGAAAATAGAGGCAATTTTGGGGGAGTTAGAGGTGATTTTTGAGAGATTTTCGGGGGATTTCAAGGAGATTTCAAGGGAATTTTGGAGGGATTTTTGGGAATTTTGGGAGAATTTTTGGGATTTTTGGGAATTCTTTTGGATTTTGTTATTTTGGGAATTCTGGAAAAAATTTGGGAGAATTTGGAGCAAATTTGGGGGAGTTATGAGCAAATTTGGGGGAAACAGAAGTGAATTTGCGAGGATTTCAAGGAGATTTCAAGGAGATTTTGGAGAGATTTTGGGATTTCAGGAGGATTTTGGAGGGAATTTTGGGGAATTTTGGGATTTTTCAGAATTCTGGAAAGATTTGGGGCGATTTGAGTGGAATTTGGGAGGATTTGGAGGAAATTTGGGGAAATTTGAGTGCAAATTTGGGGGAACTGGAAGAGATTTTGGGAGGAGTTCAGGGCCATGTGCTCATCGCCAAGGAGTGCTACTGCAGCAAGGAGGAGCAGTGTGAGTGGAAATTTGGGATATTTTTGGGAAATTTGGGGATTCAGGGAATTCTGCAAAAAATTTGGAAGAATTTGGAAAAAATTTGGGGAAGTTATGAGCAATTTTGGGGGAGTTAGAGGAGATTTTTGAGAGATTTTCGGAGAGTTTCGAGGAGATTTTGATGGGATTTTGGAGGGATTTTTGGGAATTTTGGGAGAATTTTTGGGATTTTTGGGAATTTTTTGGGAATGTTGAGATTTTGGGAATTCTGGAAAAAATGTGGGGCGATTTGGAAAAAATTTGGGGGAGTTATGAGCAAATTTGGGGGAAACAGAAGCGAATTTGCGAGGATTTCAAGGAGATTTCAAGGAGATTTTGGAGAGATTTTTGGGATTTCAGGAGGATTTTGGAGGGAATTTTGGGGATTTTTTTGGGGAATTTTGGGATTTTTCAGGATTCTGGAAAGATTTGGGAAGATTGGAGTGGAATTTGGGGGAATTTGAGTGGAATTTGAAGGAATTTGGGAAAATCAAAGCAATTTTGGGAGGCTTGGGTGTCCACGTGCTCATCGCCAAGGAGTGCTACTGCACCAAGGAGGAGCAGTGTGAGTGGAAATTTGGGAAATTTTTGGGAAATTTGGGGATTTGGGAAGGTCCAGAAAAAATTTGGGACGATTTGGAAAAAATTTGGGGAAATTATGAGCAATTTTGGGGGAGTTAGAGGTGATTTTCGACGCATTTTTGGAGGATTTGAAGGGGATTTTGGAGGGATTTTTGGGAATTTTGGATGGATTTTTTAGGAATTGCGGGAGGATTTTGGGAATTTTGAGGAATTCAGGGAATTCTGGAAAAAATTTGGGGCGATTTGGAAAAAATTTGGGGAGTTATGAGCAATTTTGGGGAAATAGAGGCAATTTTGGGGGAACTGGAAGCGATTTCGAGAGATTTTGCGAAGATTTTGAGAGAATTTTTAGGGGATTTTGAGCTGACTTTGGGGAATTTTTGGGAAATTTTGAGAAAGTTTGGGATGTCCTGGAAAAGTTTAAGACTTCCTGAAAAAATTTGGGAAGATTTGAGTGGAATTTGGGGAAATTTGAGTGCAAATTTGGGGGAAATGGAAGCGATTTTGGGAGGAGTTCAGGGCCACGTGCTCATCGCCAAGGAGTGCTACTGCACCAAGGAGGAGCAGTGTGAGTCCAAATTTTGGGGTTTTTCGGGAAATTTGGGGATTTGGGAAGGTCCAGAAAAAATTTGGGAGAATTTGGAAAAAATTTGGGGAAAATAGAGGCAATTTTGGGGGAGTTAGAGGCGATTTTTGAGAGATTTTCGGAGAGTTTCGAGGAGATTTTGATGGGATTTTGGAGGGTTTTTTTGGAATTTTGGAGAATTTTTGGGATTTTTGGAATTTTGAGTTTTTTGGAAATTCTGGAAAAAATTTGGGGCGATTTGGAGCAAATTTGGGGCAGTTACGAGCAAATTTGGGGGAAATAGAAGTCATTTTCGAGAGATTTTGCAAGGATTTCGAGAGGATTTTGAGCTGATTTTGGGGGAATTTTGGGAGAACTTTTGGAATTTTGGGATTTTTGGGGGAATTTTGGGATTTTTCAGAATTCTGGAAAGATTTGGGGCGATTTGAGTGGAATTTGGGAAGATTTGAGTGGAATTTGGGAGGATTTGGAGGAAATTTGGGGAAATTTGAGTGCAAATTTGGGGAAATGGAAGCGATTTTGGGAGGAGTTCAGGGCCACGTGCTCATCGCCAAGGAGTACTACTACACCAAGGAGGAGCAGTGTGAGTGGAAAATTCCGGAATTTTTGGGAAATTTGGGGATTTGGAAGGTCCAGAAAAAATTTGGGCGATTTGGAAAAAATTTGGGGAAATTATGAGCAATTTTGGGGGAGTTAGAGGTGATTTTCGACGCATTTTTGGAGGATTTGAAGGGGATTTTGGAGGGATTTTTGGGAATTTTGGATGGATTTTTTAGGAATTGCGGGAGGATTTTGGGAATTTTGAGGAATTCAGGGAATTCTGGAAAAAATTTGGGGCGATTTGGAACAAGTTTGGGGAAATTATGAGCGAATTTGGGGAAACAGAAGCGAATTTGCGAGGATTTCAAGGAGATTTCAAGGAGATTTTGGAGAGATTTTTGGGATTTCAGGAGGATTTTGGAGGGAATTTTGGGGATTTTTTTGGGGAATTTTGGGATTTTTCAGGATTCTGAAAGATTTGGGAAGATTGGAGTGGAATTTGGGGGAATTTGAGTGGAATTTGAAGGAATTTGGGGAAAATCAAAGCAATTTTGGGAGGCTTGGGTGTCCACGTGCTCATCGCCAAGGAGTGCTACTGCACCAAGGAGGAGCAGTGTGAGTGGAAATTTGGGAAATTTTTGGAAATTTGGGGATTTGGGAAGGTCCAGAAAAAATTTGGGGACGATTTGGAGAAAATTTGGGGGAGTTATGAGCAAATTTGGGGGAGTTAGAGGCGATTTTCGACGCATTTTTGGAGGATTTGAAGGGGATTTTGGAGGATTTTTGGGAATTTTGGATGGATTTTTTAGGAATTGCGGGGAGGATTTTGGGAATTTTGAGGAATTCAGGGAATTCTGGAAAAAATTTGGGGCGATTTGGAAAAAATTTGGGGGAGTTATGAGCAATTTTGGGGGAAATAGAGGCAATTTTGGGGGAACTGGAAGCGATTTTCGAGAGATTTTGCGAAGATTTTGAGAGAATTTTTAGGGGATTTTGAGCTGACTTTGGGGGAATTTTTGGGAAATTTTGAGAAAGTTTGGGATGTCCTGGAAAAGTTTAAGACTTCCTGAAAAAATTTGGAAGATTTGAGTGGAATTTGGGGAAATTTGAGTGCAAATTTGGGGGAAATGGAAGCGATTTTGGGAGGAGTTCAGGGCCACGTGCTCATCGCCAAGGAGTGCTACTGCAGCAAGGAGGAGCAGTGTGAGTGGAAATTTGGGAAATTTTTGGGAAATTTGGGGATTTGGGAAGGTCCAGAAAAAATTTGGGAGAATTTGGAAAAAATTTGGGGAGTTATGAGCAATTTTGGGGGAATTGAGGAGATTTTTGAGAGATTTTCGGAGAGTTTCGAGGAGATTTTGATGGGATTTTGGAGGGATTTTTGGGAATTTTGGGAGAATTTTTGGGATTTTTGGAATTTTGAGTTTTTTGGAAATTCTGGAAAAAATTTGGGGTGATTTGGAGCAAATTTGGGCAGTTACGAGCAAATTTGGGGAAATAGAAGTCATTTTCGAGAGATTTTGCAAGGATTTCGAGAGGATTTTGAGCTGATTTTGGGGGAATTTTGGGAGAACTTTTGGAATTTTGGGATTTTTGGGGGAATTTGGGATTTTTCAGAATTCTGGAAAGATTTGGGGCGATTTGAGTGGAATTTGGAGGATTTGGAGGAAATTTGGGGAAATTTGAGTGCAAATTTGGGGGAAATGGAAGCGATTTTGGGAGGAGTTCAGGGCCACGTGCTCATCGACAAGGAGTGCTACTACACCAAGGAGGAGCAGTGTGAGTGGAAATTTGGGGAATTTTTGGGAAATTTGGGGAGTCTGGAAGGTCCAGAAAAAATTTGGGACGATTTGGAGAAAATTTGGGGAAATTATGAGCAAATTTGGGGGAGCTAGAGGTGATTTTCGACGCATTTTTGGAGGATTTGAAGGGGATTTTGGAGGATTTTTGGGAATTTTGGATGGATTTTTTAGGAATTGCGGGAGGATTTTGGGAATTTTGAGGAATTCAGGGAATTCTGGAAAAAATTTGGGACGAATTGGAAAAAATTTGGGGAAATTATGAGCAAATTTGGGGGAGCTAGAGGTGATTTTCGAGGCATTTTTGGAGGATTTCGAGAGGATTTTGAGCTGATTTTGGGGGAATTTTTGGGATTTCAGGAGGATTTGGGAGAGATTTTTGGGATATTTGGGAATTCAGGGAATTCTGCAAAAAATTTGGGACAATTTGGAGCAAATTTGGGGAAGTTATCAGCAAATTTGGGGAAATTATGAGCGAATTTGGGGGAAAATCGAGGCAATTTGGGGAGGATTTCCAGGAGATTTCAGGGAGATTTTGGAGAGATTTTTTGGGAATTTTGGAGGGATTTGGATGGAATTTTCAGGAATTTTGGGAATTTTGGGATTTCTGGGAATTCTGGAAAAAATTTGGGACAATTTGGAAAAAATTTGGGGAAGTTATGAGCAATTTTGGGGAATTGAGGAGATTTTGAGAGATTTTCGGAGAGTTTCGAGGAGATTTTAAGGGAATTTTGGAGGGATTCTTGGGAATTTTGGGAGAATTTTTGGGATTTTTGGGAATTTTTTGGGAATGTTGAGATTTTGGGAATTCTGGAAAAAATGTGGGGTGATTTGGAGTAAGTTTGGGGGAGTTATGAGCAAATTTGGGGAAACAGAAGCGAATTTGCGAGGATTTCAAGATTTCAAGGAGATTTTGGAGAGATTTTTGGGAATTTTGGGGAGAATTTTTGGGATTTTTGGGAATTTTTTTGGGAATTTTGAGATTTTTGGAAATTCTGGAAAAAATTTGGGGCGATTTGGAGCAAATTTGGGGAAGTTATGAGCAATTTTGGGGGAAATATAAGTCATTTTCGAGAGATATTGCGAGGATTTCGAGGAGATTTTGGAGAGATTTTTTGGAATTTTGGGGAGAATTTTTGTAATTTTTGGGAATTTTTTTTGAATTTTGAGTTTTTGGGAATTCTGAAAAAATTTGGGAGAATTTGGAAAAAATTTGGGCGAAATAGAGGCGATTTCTCCAAAAATTCATAGTTTTTCCCAAAAAATTCACATTTTTTCCCCCCAAAATTTTGCATTTTTCCCCCAAATTTTCCCAATTTTTTCCCCATAAATTCCTGGGATTTTTTCCCAAAAATTTCTCAATTTTTTTTCCCAAAATTCTCTTTTTTTCCCCCAAAAATTTCAGTCAAGCAGGTGTTCAAGGAGCTGCAGTTCCTGGGTCCCAATTTGAGTTTTTTGGGGTTAATTCCTGGATTTTTTCCCCAAAAATTCCCTGAATTTTTCCCCTAAAATTTCCTGGATTTTTTCTCAAAAAAAAAACTTTCTTTTCTCCCCAAAAATTCTCATTTCTTTCTCCAAAAATTTTCATTTTTTTCTCCAAAAATTCACATTTTTCTCCCAAAAAATTCACATTTTTTCCCCAAAAAATCCCATTTTTTCCCCAAAACTCCCATTTTTTTCCCCAACTTTTTCCCAATTTTTTCCCCCCAAATTCCCAATTTTTTGAGCATTAATTCCTAATTTTTTTTTCCTAAAATTCTGATTTTTCCCCCAAAATTTTCAGTCAAGCAGGTGTTCAAGGAGCTGCAGTTCCTGGGCTGGAATGTTTGTGGTTAATTTTCCTTGGGCATTAATTCCTGGATTTTTTCCCAAAATTTCTCATTTTTTCCCCTAAAATTTCCTGTATTTTTTCCTCAAAGAATCTCTTTCTTTTCCCCCAAAAAATTCTCTTTTCTTTCCCCAAAAATTTTCATTTTTTTCTCCAAAAATTCACATTTTTCTCCCAAAAAATTCACATTTTTTCCCCAAAAACTCCCATTTTTTCCCTAAAACTCAGTTTTTTTTTCCTCCAAAAAACTCAGGATTTTTTTTTAAATTATTTTCTTTTATTTTTTCCCAAAATTGTGCTTTTTTCCCCCAAAATTTTCAGTCAAGCTGGTGTTCAAGGAGCTGCAGTTCCTGGGTCCCAATTTGGGTTTTTTTGAGGCTAATTCCCATTTTTCTTGGCGATTAATTCCTCGGATTTTTCCCCAAAATTTCTCGTTTTTTTCTCTAAAAATTCTCATTATTTTCCCCAAAAATTCACATTATTTTCCCCAAAAAATTTCATTTTTTTCTCCAAAAATTCACATTTTTTCCCCAAAAACTCCCATTTTTTTCCTCAAAAATTCCCGGTATTTTTTCCCTGAATTTCCTTATTTTTTTCCTCACAAATTCCTGGATTTTTTCCCCCAAATTTCTCATTTTTTTCTCCAAAAATTCCCATTTTTTTCTCCCAAAAATTCACATTTTTTCCTCCAAAAATTCTCTTTTTTTCCCAAAAACTCACGTTTTTCCCCCCAAATTTTCCCCAATTTTTTCCCCCCCAATTCCCAATTTTTTGGGCATTAATTCCTAATTTTTTTTCCCAAAATTGTGCTTTTTTCCCCCAAAATTTTCAGTCAAGCAGGTGTTCAAGGAGCTGCAGTTCCTGGGTCCCAATTTGGGTTTTTTTGAGGCTAATTCCCATTTTTCTTGGCGATTAATTCCTCGGATTTTTTCCCAAAATTTCTTGGTTTTTTTCTCTAAAAATTCCCATTATTTTCCCCAAAAATTCCCATCTTTTTTCCCCAAAATTTCATTTTTTTCTCCAAAAATTCACATTTTTCCTCCAAAAATTCACATTTTTTCCCCAAAAAATCCCATTTTTTCCCCAAACTCCTGGTTTTTTTCCCCAATTTTTTCCCAATTTTTTCCCCATAAATTCCCAGATTTTTTTCCCAAAAATTTCTCAATTTTTTTTCCCAAAATTCTCATTTTTTCCCCCAAAATTTTCAGTCAAGCAGGTGTTCAAGGAGCTGCAGTTCCTGGGGTTCCAATTTGAGTTTTTTTGGGCATTAATTCCTGGATTTTTTCCCAAAATTTCTCATTTTTTCTCCTAAAATTTCCTGTATTTTTTCCTCAAAGAATCTCTTTCTTTTCTCCCCAAAAATTCTCATTTCTTTCCCCAAAAAATTTCATTTTTTTCTCCAAAAATTCACATTTTTTCCCCAAAAACTCCATTTTTTCCCAAAAATTCCCGGTATTTTTTCCCTGAATTTCCTTATTTTTTTCCTCACAAATTCCTGGATTTTTTCCCCAAATTTCTCATTTTTTTCTCCAAAAATTCACATTTTTTCCTCCAAAAATTCACATTTTTTCCCCAAAAATCCCATTTTTTTCCCCAAAACTCCCATTTTTTTCCCCAACTTTTTCCCAATTTTTTCTCCATAAATTCCCAGATTTTTTCCCAAAAATTTCTCATTTTTTTTTCCCAAAATTGTGCTTTTTTCCCCCAAAATTTTCAGTCAAGCAGGTGTTCAAGGAGCTGCAGTTCCTGGGGTTCCAATTTGAGGTTTTTTGGGCATTAATTCCTGGATTTTTTCCCAAAATTTCTCATTTTTTCTCCTAAAATTTCCTGTATTTTTTCCTCGAAGAATCTCTTCCTTTTTCCCCAAAAAATTCTCTTTTTTTCTCCAAAAATTCTCATTTTTTTCTCCAAAAATTCACATTTTTCCTCCAAAAATTCACATTTTTTCCCCAAAAACTCACGTTTTTCCCCCCAAATTTTTCCCAATTTTTTCCCCCCCAATTCCCAATTTTTTGAGCATTAATTCCTAATTTTTTTCCCAAAATTGTGCTTTTTTCCCCCAAAATTTTCAGTCAAGCAGGTGTTCAAGGAGCTGCAGTTCCTGGGTCCCAATTTGAGTTTTTTTGAGGTGAATTCCCATTTTCCTTGGGCATTAATTCCTGGATTTTTCCCCAAAAATTCCTTTTTTTTGGGCTAATTCCCAAGTTTTTTCCTCCAAAAATTCTAACATTTTTTTCCCCAAACTTCCTGGTTTTTTCCCCAAAATTTCCTATTTTTTTCCCTCTAAAATCCCCAAATTTTTTCCCAAAAATTCCCTTTTTTCCTCAAAATTTCCCTTTTTTTCCCTCTAAAATTCCCCATTTTTTTCCCAAAAATTACCTTTTTTTCCCTCATCATCTCCCATTTTTTTCTTCAAAAATTCTGGGTTTTTTCTCCAAAAATTCACATTTTTCTCCCAAAAATTCACATTTTTTCCTCCAAAAATTCACATTTTTTCCCCAAAAAATCCGATTTTTCCCCCCAAAACTCCCGTTTTTTTTCCCCAAATTTCTGGGGTTCTTCTAGTATTAATTCCCAGATTTTTTCCCAAAAATTTCTCAATTTTTTTTCCCAAAATTGTGCTTTTTTCCCCCAAAATTTTCAGTCAAGCAGGTGTTCAAGGAGCTGCAGTTCCTGGGTCCCAATTTGGGTTTTTTTGAGGCTAATTCCCATTTTTCTTGGCGATTAATTCCTCGGATTTTTCCCCAAAATTTCTCGGTTTTTTTCTCTAAAAATTCCCATTATTTTCCCCAAAAATTCCCATCTTTTTTCCCCAAAAAATTTCATTTTTTTTTCTCCAAAAATTCACATTTTTTCTCCAAAAACTCCCATTTTTTTCCCAAAAATTCCCGGTATTTTTTCCCTGAATTTCCTTATTTTTTTCCTCACAAATTCCTGATTTTTTCCCCCAAATTTCTCATTTTTTTCTCCAAAAATTCACATTTTTTTCCTCCAAAAATTCACATTTTTTCCCCAAAAATCCATTTTTTTCCCCAAAAACTCACGTTTTTCCCCCCAAATTTTCCCAATTTTTTCCCCATAAATTCCCAGATTTTTTCCCAAAAATTTCTTAATTTTTTTTCCCAAAATTCTGCTTTTTTCCCCCAAAAATTTCAGTCAAGCAGGTGTTCAAGGAGCTGCAGTTCCTGGGTCCCAATTTGGGGTTTTTTTGGGGTTAATTCCTGGATTTTTTCCCCAAAAATTCCCTGAATTTTTCCCCTAAAATTTCCTGTATTTTTTCTCAAAAAAATCTTTCTTTTCTCCCCAAAAATTCTCATTTCTTTCTCCAAAAATTCTCATTTCTTTCTCCAAAAATTCACATTTTTCCTCCAAAAATTCACATTTTTTCCTCCAAAAATTCACATTTTTTCCCCAAAAACTCAAGTTTTTCCCCCCAAATTTTCCCAATTTTTTCTCCATAAATTCCCAGATTTTTCCCCAAAAATTTCTCAATTTTTTTTCCCAAAATTCTCATTTTTTCCCCCAAAAATTTCAGTCAAGCAGGTGTTCAAGGAGCTGCAGTTCCTGGGTCCCAATTTGGGTTTTTTTGGGGTTAATTCCTGGATTTTTTCCCCAAAAATTCCCTGAATTTTTCCCCTAAAATTTCCTGTATTTTTTCTCAAAAAAATCTTTCTTTTCCCCCCAAAAATTCTCATTTTTTTCTCCAAAAATTCACATTTTTCCTCCAAAAATTCACATTTTTTCCTCCAAAAATTCACATTTTTTCCCCAAAAACTCAAGTTTTTCCCCCCAAATTTTCCCAATTTTTTCTCCATAAATTCCCAGATTTTTCCCCAAAAATTTCTCAATTTTTTTCCCAAAATTCTCATTTTTTCCCCCAAAAATTTCAGTCAAGCAGGTGTTCAAGGAGCTGCAGTTCCTGGGTCCCAATTTGGGGTTTTTTTGGGGTTAATTCCTGGATTTTTTCCCCAAAAATTCCCTGAATTTTTCCCCTAAAATTTCCTGTATTTTTTCTCAAAAAAATCTTTCTTTTCCCCCCAAAAATTCTCATTTTTTTCTCCAAAAATTCACATTTTTCCTCTAAAAATTCACATTTTTTCCCCAAAAATTCACTTTTTTTTCCCCAAAGACTCAAGTTTTTCCCCCCAAATTTTCCCAATTTTTTTCCCCATAAATTCCCAGATTTTTTCCCAAAAATTTCTCAATTTTTTTTCCCAAAATTCTGATTTTTTCCCCCAAAATTTTCAGTCAAGCAGGTGTTCAAGGAGCTGCAGTTCCTGGGGTTCCAATTTGGGGCAAATTCCCATTTTTTTGGATTAATTTCCATTTTTTGGGGGTTAATTCTCATTTTTTTGGGGTTAATTCCTCTTTTTGGGCATATTAATTCCCACGATTTTTCCCTAAAAATTCTCCTTTTTTCCCCAACCCAATTTCCCTTTTTTTCCTCTTAAAATTCTCATTTCTTTCATTGAGAATTTCTCATATTTTTCTCTAAAAATTCTCAGTTTTTATCACCCCAAAATTCTCATTTTTTCCCAAAAAAAATTCCCATTTTTTCCCCTAAAAATTCACATTTTTCTCCCCAAAATATTCGCATTTTTTCCCCCAAAAAATTCGCATTTTTTCCCCCAAAAATTCACAATTTCTTTTCAAAAATTCTCTTTTTTTTCCTCTAAAAATTCACATTTTTCTCCCAAAAACTCCCATTTTTTCCCTAAAACTCCCGGATTTTTTCCTCCAAAGAACTCAGGATTTTTTTTTTTAATTATTTTCTTTTATTTTTTCCCAAAATTCTCATTTTTTCCCCCAAATTTCAGTCAAGCAGGTGTTCAAGGAGCTGGAGTTCCTGGGGTTCCAATTTGGGGTTAATTCCATTTTCCTTGGGCATTAATTCCTGGATTTTTTCCCAAAATTTCTCATTTTTTCTCCTAAAATTTCCTGTATTTTTTCCTCGAAGAATCTCTTCCTTTTTCCCCCAAAAATTCTCTTTTTTCCCCAAAAATTCTCATTTTTTTCTCCAAAAATTCACATTTTTTCCCCAAAAACTCCCATTTTTTTCCCAAAAATTCCCGGTATTTTTTCCCTGAATTTCCTTATTTTTTCCTCACAAATTCCTGGATTTTTTCCCCCAAATTTCTCATTTTTTTCTCCAAAAATTCCACATTTTTTCTCCCAAAAATTCACATTTTTTCCCCAAAAAATCCTATTTTTTCCCCAAAACTCCCGTTTTTTTCCCCCAACTTTCTCCCAATTTTTTCCCCATAAATTCCCAGATTTTTTCCCAAAATTTCTTAATTTTTTTTTCCCAAAATTGTGCTTTTTTCCCCCAAATTTTCAGTCAAGCAGGTGTTCAAGGAGCTGGAGTTCCTGGGCTGGTACACCACGGGAGGACCTCCGGAGCCTGCAGACATCCACGTGCACAAACAGGTCTGGAAATTCGGGAATTTCGGGAAAATTTGGGGAAATTTTGGGAAAATTTGGGTAATTTTGGGTAATTCTGGGAAAATTGGGGAATTTGGGAAAATTTTGGCGAATTTTGGGGGTGAAAATTCCAATTTTTGGTGATTTTTTGTCTATTTTTTGGTGGATTTTTTTCTGATTTTTCGTGGTTTTTTTCTCTAACTTTGGTGTATTTTTTGTTATTTTTGGGGTGGAGTTTTTCCTAATTTTTTGATGGATTTTTCTCCATTTTGGATGTTTTTTTCTCTGTTTTTCTGTAGGATTTTTTCTTATTTTTGGTGTTTTTTTCCCCATTTTGGTTGGATTTTTTTTCTTATTTTTGGTCGATATTTTCCTCATTTTTGGGTGGATTTTTTCCTTATTTTTGCTATTTTTGCCTCTAATTTTTGGTGGATTTTTTTCTCTCTTTTTGGTGGTTTTTTTTCCTTATTTTGAAGGATTTTTTTTCCCTAATTTTGATTGGACTTCTTCCTATTTTTGGTTATATTTTTCTCTCTATTTTTGGTTGATTTTTTTCCTATTTTTGGTACATTTTTTTCCCTAATTTTGTGTTTTTCACCCCAAATTTTGGATTTTTTTTTAGGTTTGTGAGATCATTAAGAGCTCTCCGTTCCTAAGATTTTTGGAGAATTTTTTTTAAATTTTGGGCAAATTTTGAGCAAATTTTGCACAAATTTTAGGCAATTTTGGGTCTTTTTTTTTTGTTTTTTTTCTCATTTTTTTCTGATAATTTTGGAACATTTTGGGATTTTTTTTTTTGTTTTTCACCCCAAATTTTGGAATTTTTTTAGGTTTGTGAGATCATCGAGAGCAAGAATTTTTTTTAAATTTTGGGCAAATTTTGGGCGAATTTTGCACAAATTTTAGGCAATTTTGGGTATTTTTTTTTTGTTTTTTTTCCTCATTATTTTTCTGATAATTTTAGGATATTTTGGGATTTCTTTTTGTGTTTTTCACCCCAAATTTTTGATTTTTTTTTTAGGTTTGTGAGATCATCGAGAGTCCTCTGTTCCTGAAGCTCAACCCAATGACCAAACACACCGACGTGAGTGACGCCGAATTTGGGGAAAAAAACACAAATTTTGGGCAAAATCCTAAATTTTTGGGGTCAAAATTCTGAAATTTGGGGGAAAATCCTTAAATTTTGGGGAAAAATCCTCAAATTTTGGGCAAAATCTGAAACTTTTTGGGGTTAAAATATGAAATTTTGGGGTTGAATCCTCAAATTTGGGTCAACATCTCTAAGTTTTGGGGAAAAATGCCCAAATTTTGGGCAAAATCTGAAATTTTTGGGGCCAAATTCTGAAATTTGGAGGAAAATCCTTAAATTTTGGGGAAAAAAACCCAAATTTTGGGCAAAATCCAAAATTTTTGGGGTCAAAATTCTGGAATTTGGAGGAAAATCCTTAAATTTTGGGGAAAAATCCTCAAATTTTGAGCAAAATCCTAAAATTTTTGGGGTTAAAATATGAAATTTTGGGGTTGAATCCTCAAATTTGGGTCAACATCTCAAAGTTTTGGGGAAAAATCCTCAAGTTTTGGGCAAAATCTGAAATTTTGGGGTCAAAATTCTGAAATTTGGAGGAAAATCCTGAAATTTTGGGGAAAAATCCTCAAATTTTGGGGAAAATCTGAAAATTTTGGGGCCAAATTCTGAAATTTGGAGGAAAATCCTTAAATTTTGGGGAAAAAAACCCAAATTTTGGGCGAAATCCAAAATTTTTGGGGCAAAATTCTGAAATTTGGAGGAAAATCCTGAAATTTTGGGGAAAAATCCTCAAATTTTGGGCAAAATCTGAAATTTTTGGGGTTAAAATACCCAAATTTGGGGGAAAATCCCAAAGTTTTGGGGAAAAAGACCCAAATTTTGGGCAAAATCCTAAATTTTTTAGCAAAATCTTAAATTTTTGGGTCAAATCCCAAATTTTTGCATCAAAATCCTAAATTTTTGGGTCAAAATCCTAAAATTTTTAGCAAAATCTTAAATTTTTGGGTCAAATCTCAAATTTTTTTGGTAAAATCCCAAATATTTTAGCAAAATCTTAAATTTTTGGGTCAAAATCCCAAATTTTTGGGTCAAAAATCCCAAATTTTTTTGGTAAAATCCCAAATTTTTTAGCAGAATCTTAAATTTTTGGGTCAAAATCTCAAATTTTTGGGTCAAAATCCTCAAATTTCTTGGGCAAAATCCCAAAATTGTTAGCAAAATCTTAAATTTTTGGGTCAAATCCCAAATTTTTGCATCAAAATCCTAAATTTTTGGGTCAAAATCCTAAAATTTTTAGCAAAATTTTAAATTTTTGGGTCAAAATCCCAAATTTTTGGGTCAAAATCTCAAATTTTTTAGCAAAATCTTAAATTTTTGGGTCAAAATCCCAAATTTTTTAGCAAAATCTTAAATTTTTGGGTCAAATCTCAAGTTTTTTTTGGTAAAATCCCAAATATTTTAGCAAAATCTTGAATTTTTGGGTAAAAATCCCAAATTTTTAGGTCAAAATCCCAAAATTTTTAGCAGAATCTTAAATTTTTGGGTCAAATCCCAAATTTTTGCATCAAAATCCTAAATTTTTGGGTCAAAATCCTAAAATTTTTAGCAAAATTTTAAATTTTTAGGTCAAAATCCCAAATTTTTGGGCAAAACCCCAAATTTTTTAGCAAAATCTTAAATTTTTGGGTCAAATCCCAAATTTTTGGGTCAAAACCCCAAATTTTTTAGCAAAATCTTAAATTTTTCAGTCAAATTTCTAATTTTTGGGTCAAAATCCTCAAATTTCTTGGGCAAAACCCCAATTTTTTAGCAAAACCTTAAATTTTTGGGTCAAAATCCCAAACTTTTTTTGTAAAATCCCAGATCTTTTAGCAAAATCTTTAATTTTTGGGTCAAAATCTCAAATTGTTGGGTCAAAATCCCAAATTTTTGGGCAAAACCCCGAATTTTTTAGCAAAATCTTAAATTTTTGCGTCAAATCCCAAATTTTTGCGTCAAAATCCTAAATTTTTGGGTCAAAATCCTAAAATTTTTAGCAAAATCTTAAATTTTTGGGTCAAATCTCAAATTTTTGGGTCAAAATCCTAAATTTTTGGGTCAAAATCCTAAAATTTTTAGCAAAATTTTAAATTTTTGGGTCAAAATCCCAAATTTTTGGGCAAAACCCCAAATTTTTTAGCAAAATCTTAAATTTTTGGGTCAAAATCCTAAAATTTTTAGCAAAATCTTAAATTTTTGGGTCAAAATCCCAAATTTTTTAGCAAAATCTTAAATTTTTGGGTCAAATCTCAAATTTTTTTGGTAAAATCCCAAATATTTTAGCAAAATCTTGAATTTTTGGGTAAAAATCCCAAATTTTTAGGTCAAAATCCCAAAATTTTTAGCAAAATCTTAAATTTTTGGGTCAAATCCCAAATTTTTAGGTCAAAATCCCAAATTTTTGGGCAAAACCCCAAATTTTTTAGCAAAATATTAAATTTTGGGGTCAAAATCCCAAATTTTTTAGCAAAATCTTAGATTTTTGGGTCAAATCCCAAATTTTCGGGATCAAATCTCACAATTTTTGGATTTTGAACCCCAAAATTTAAGATTTAACCCGAAATTAATTTTTTTTTTTATTATTTTTCAGCTCCCGGTGAGCGTTTTCGAGTCTGTGATCGACATCATCAACGGAGAGGTCAGATTGGGGAAAATTTGGGAAATTTTGGGGAAATTTGGGGAAATTTGGGGAATTTTGGGAAAATTTGGGGAAATTTGGGGAAAATTTGGGGAAAATTTGGGGAAATTTGGGGAAAATTTGGGGAAATTTGGGGAATTTTGGGGAAATTTGGGGAATTTTGGGGAAAATTTGGGGAAAATTTGGGGAAATTTGGGGAATTTTGGGGAAAATTTGGGGAAATTTGGGGAAAATTTGGGGAAATTTGGGGAAAATTTGGGGAATTTTGGGGAAATTTGGGGAATTTTGGGGAAATTTGGGGAAAATTTGGGGAATTTTGGGGAAATTCAGGGAAAATTAGGGGAAATTTGGGGAAAATTTGGGGAAATTTGGGGAAAATTTGGGGAAATTTGGGGAATTTTGGGGAATTTTGGGGAAATTTGGGGAATTTTGGGGAAATTTGGGGAATTTTGGGAAAATTTGGGGAATTTTGGGGAAATTTGGGGAATTTGGGGAATTTTGGGGAAAATTAGGGAAAATTTGGAAAATTTGGGAAAATTTGGGGAATTTTGGGAAAAATTTGGGGAATTTTGGGGAAAATTTGGGAAAATTTGGGGAATTTTTTTTGAAATTTGGGGAAATTTGGGGAATTTTGGGGAAAATTTGGGAAATTTGGGGAATTTTGGGAAAATTTGGGGAAATTTGGGGGAAATTTGGGGAATTTTGGGGAAAATCTGGGGAATTTTTGGGAATTTGGGGAAAATTTGGGGAATTTTGGGAAAATTTTGGGAAATTTGGGGAAATTTGGGGAATTTTGGGGAAAATCTGGGGAATTTTTGGGAATTTGGGGAAAATTTGGGGAATTTTGGGAAAATTTGGGGAATTTTGGGGAAAATTTGGGGAAAATTTGGGGAATTTTTGGGGAAATTTGGGGAAAATTTGGGGAAAATTGGGGAATTTGGGGAAATTTGGGGAATTTTGGGGAATTATTTTAGGGTGGAATTAATTTTTATTTTAATTGGAATTTTTTGGTTTTTTTTTTATTTTTTGGGGTTACCTGACCTTGATTTTTTCCTCTTTTTTTGGGGGGAATTTGGGATTTTTTGGTCATTTTTGAGCCATTTTTTGGATAATTTTTGCCCATTTTTTTCCCCATTTTTTGGGCAATTTTTTGGCAATTTTGGAGCCTTATTTTGGCCATTTTGGAGCCATTTTCGGGCCATTTTTGGGTAATTCTAGAGCATTTTTTTGCTATTTTTGAGCCTTTTTTGCCTTTTTTGGGCCATTTTTGGAGCCATTTTTGGGCCATTTTTGGGTAATTTTTGGGCCATTTTTGAGTCATATTTTGGCCATTTTTTGGCCATTTTTGGGCCATTTTTGGGTCATTTCAGAGCCTTTTTTTTGCTATTTTTGAGCTTTTTTTTCCCCTTTTTCGAGCCTTTTTTTTGCCTTTTTTGGGCCATTTTTGGAGCCATTTTTGGGCCATTTTCGGGTAATTCTAGAGCCATTTTTTGCTATTTTCGAGAGCCTTTTTTTCCCCTTTTTTGAGCCTTTTTTTTGCCTTTTTTTGAGCCATTTTTGGAGCCATTTTTGGAGCCATTTTCGGGTAATTCTAGAGCCATTTTTTGGCTATTTTTGAGCCTTTTTTCCCCTTTTTTGAGCCTTTTTTTGCCTTTTTTGGAGCCATTTTTGGAGCCATTTTTGGGTTATTTTAAAGCCTTTTTTTTGCTATTTTTGAGCCTTTTTTCCCTTTTTTTAAGCCCTTTTTTTGCCTTTTTTGGAGCCATTTTTGGGCCATTTTTGGGTAATTTTTGGGCCATTTTTGAGTCATATTTTGGCCATTTTTGGCCATTTTTGGAGCCATTTTTGGGCCATTTTAGAGCCATTTTTTTGCTATTTTCGAGCCTTTTTTTTGCCTTTTTTTGAGCCTTTTTTGGAGCCATTTTTGGGTAATTTTTGGGTAATTTTGGGCCATTTTGAGTCATATTTTGGCCATTTTGGAGCCATTTTTGGAGCCATTTTCGGGTA
Source organism: Acanthornis magna (assembly GCA_036785705.1). Classification (NCBI taxonomy): domain Eukaryota; kingdom Metazoa; phylum Chordata; class Aves; order Passeriformes; family Acanthizidae; genus Acanthornis; species Acanthornis magna. Next base: position 99,077 of record JAWUZG010000955.1, on the reverse strand, counting down.
ATTCTAGAGCCATTTTTTTGCTATTTTTGAGCCTTTTTTTCCCCTTTTTTGAGCCTTTTTTTTGCCTTTTTTGGAGCCATTTTTGGGCCATTTTTGGGTAATTTTTGGGCCATTTTTGAGTCATATTTTGGCCATTTTTTGGCCATTTTTGGAGCCATTTTCGGGTCATTCTAGAGCCATTTTTTTGCTATTTTCGAGCCTTTTTTCCCCATTTTGAGCCTTTTTTTTGCCTTTTTTTGAGCCATTTTTGGGCCATTTTTGGGTAATTTTTGGGCCATTTTTGAGTCATATTTTGGCCATTTTTTGGCCATTTTTGGAGCCATTTTTGGGTCACTCTAGAGCCATTTTTTTGCTATTTTTGAGCCTTTTTTCCCCATTTTCGAGCCCTTTTTTTTGCCTTTTTTTGCCCTTTTTCCCCTTAACCACCCCCGTTTTTTTCCCTTTTTTTTTTTGGGGAAACCCCCGAGGATTCGGGGGATTTTCCTGAGCTTTTCCTAACTCCCAAAATCTCCCGAATTTCTCCCAAAAAAAGGCCACGATGCTTTTTGCTGAGCTGCCCTACACCTTGGCCACCGAGGAAGCCGAGAGGATCGGAGTCGATCACGTGGCGAGGATGACAGCCACGGGAGGAGGAGAAAACAGCACGGGTGAGCCCAAAAAATCCCCAAAATTCACCCAAAAAATCCAAAAATTTGACCCCAAAATGCCTAGAAATTTTAGGGAGAAAGGAGGAAAATTGGGGTTGAAATCGGTACAAAAGTCGCCCCAAAAATGGCAAAATTTACTCTCAAAATGCTCTAAAAATTGGTGTAAAAATCTCTCTGAAAAAACCTCAAAATGACAAATAATAGGAGGAAAAATACACAAAAATCTCCACTGGAAATAATGAGAATAGCACAGGTGAGGCCAAAAAAATCCCCAAAATTCACCCAAAAAATCCAAAAATTTGACCCCAAAATGCCCTAGAAATTTTAGGGAGAAAGGAGGAAAATTGGGGTTAAATCGGTACAAAAATCGCCCCAAAAATCCCAAAATTTACTCTCAAAATGTTCTAAAAATTGGTGTAAAAATATTTCCGAAAAACCTCAAAATCTCAAAAATCAGAGGAAAAATACCCAAAAAATTTCCATCAGAAATAATGAGAATAGCACAGGTGAGGCCAAAAAAATATCCAAAATTCACCCAAAAAATCCAAAAATTTGACCCCAAAATGCCCTAGAAGTTTTAGGGAGAAAGGAGAAAAATTGGGGTTAAAATTGATACAAAAATGGCCCAAAAAACACTGAAAAATCCCAAAAAAACCACAAAAATTGTACCCCAAACCCCTAAAAAATTTAGGTGAAAACCACGAAAAATTGAGGTTAAAATTGGCACCAAAATTTCCAAAAAATATTTAAATATTCTGAAAAAAAATCGCAAAAATCGCGCCCAGAAAACACCAAAAATTGCTTTAGAAATATCCTAAAATTTAATGCCAAAAAATCCCAAAAATCGCAGCCAGAAATTCCTAAAAATTGTCCCAAAAAAATCCAAAAAAATGGTGGGAAAATTGCCGAGAAAATTCTCCAAAAAATGGAAAATTGACCTCAAAAATTCCCCAAAATCGCCCTAAAAAAATCCCGAAAATCGGCACAAAAATCCCTCCGAAAACACTGAAATTGCCCCAAAAAAACCCAAAAATCGCAGCCGAAATTCCTAAAAATTGTCCCAAAAAAATCAAAAAAATTGGTGGGAAAATTGCCGAGAAAATTCTCTAAAAAATAGAAAATTGACCTCAAAAATTCCCCAAAATCGCCCTAAAAAAATCCCGAAAATCGGCACAAAAATCCCTCCGAAAACACTGAAATTGCCCCAAAAAAACCCAAAAATCGCAGCCAGAAATTCCTCAAAATTGTCCCAAAAAATCCAAAAAATTGGTGGGAAAATTGCTGAGAAAATTCTCCAAAAAATGGAAAATTGACCTCAAAAATTCCCCAAAATCGCCCTAAAAAAATCTGAAAATCGGCACAAAAATCCCTCCGAAAACACTGAAATTGCCCCAAAAAACCCAAAAATCGCAGCCGAAATATTCTAAAAATGTTATGCTGTGGGAGGAGGAGAAAAGAGCACGGGAGAGCCAAAAAATCCCCAAAATTCACCCAAAAAATCCAAAAATTTGACCCCAAAATGCCCTAGAAATTTTAGGGAGAAAGGAGGAAAATTGGGGTTAAAATCGGTACAAAAATCGCCCCAAAATTGCAAAATTTGGAGGAAAATAAATGAAAAATTTTGATCAGAAATTCCTAAAATTGACCCAAAAAAATCTCAAAAGTGGCGCTCAAAAAACCTTGAAACTTGGGGTCAGAATGTGCATGAAAATTGCCGAAAATGTTCCCAAAAAAGACACCGAAATCCTAAAGTTGCGAGAAAATAAAAATAGGCCCAAAAAACACCAGAATTGTCCTCAAAAAATGACAAAAATCGGCGGCGAAATTGCAGCGAAAATCGCCCTGAAAAGACCCAAAAATCCCCGAATTTGGAGGAAAAAGATGCCAAAGATTTGCAGCAGAAAACACCAAAATTGAGCCAAAAAATCCCAAAAATCTCACCCTGAAAGTGCCGAAAATCGCTCTCCAAAAATCCTAAAAATCGCCGCTGAAATTGATGAAAAATTCTCCTAAAAAACACCAAAATGTCCCAAAAAAAGCACAAAAATTGCACCCAAAAAACAAAAAAAAATTGGCCTGGAAATATCTTAAAAATTGGTGCCAAAAAACCCAAAATCGATGGAAAAAAAATCCCAAAAATTGCCCTAAAAAACCCCCGAAAATCGGTACAAAAATCTCCCAAAAACACTGAAATTGCCCCAAAAAAACCCAAAAATCGCAGCCGAAATATTCTAAAAATGTTGAGCCACGGGAGGAGGAGAGAATAGCACGGGAGAGCCAAAAAAATCCCCAAAATTCACCCAAAAAATCCAAAAATTGACCCCAAAATGCCCTGAAAATTTGAGGGGAAAAAGAGGAAAATTGGGGTTGAAATTGATACAAAAATCGCCCCAAAATTGCCAAAATTTACTCTCAAAATGCTCTAAAAATTGATGTAAAAATATTTCCAAAAAATCTCAAAATGACAAAAATCAGAAGAAAAATACCCAAAAAATTTCCATCAGAAATAATGAGAATAGCACAGGTGAGGCCAAAAAAATATCCAAAATTCACCCAAAAAATCCAAAAATTCACCCCAGAAAAACTTAAAAATGTTGGGGGAAGGATGGGAAAAATTGGGGTTAAAATCGGTACAAAAATCGCCCCAAAAATGCCAAAATTTACTCTCAAAATGCTTTAAAAATTGGTGTAAAAATATCTCCGAAAAAACTTCAAAATGACAAAAATCAGAAGAAAAATACCCAAAAAATTTCCATTGGAAGTAATGAGAATAGCACAGGTGAGCCCAAAAAAATATCCAAAATTGAGCCAAAAAATCCAAAAATTTGACCCCAAAATGCTCTAGAAGTTTTAGGGAGAAAGGAGGAAAATTGGGGTTAAAATCGGTACAAAAGTCGCCCCAAAAATGGCAAAATTTACTCTCAAAATGCTTTAAAAATTGGTGTAAAAATATCTCCGAAAAAACTTCAAAATCTCAAAAATCAGAGGAAAAATACCCAAAAAATTTCCATCAGAAATAATGAGGATAGCACAGGTGAGGCCAAAAAAATATCCAAAATTGAGCCAAAAAATCCAAAAATTTGACCCCAAAATGCCCTGAAAATTTGAGGGGAAAAGGAGGAAAATTGGGGTTGAAATTGATACAAAAATCGCCCCAAAAATGCCAAAATTTAGTCTCAAAATGCTCTAAAAATTGGTGCAAAAATAGCTCCGAGAAAAGTTCAAAATCTCAAAAATCAGAGGAAAAATACCCAAAAATCTCCACTGGAAATAATGAGAATAGCACAGGTGAGGCCAAAAAAATATCCAAAATTGAGCCAAAAAATCCAAAAATTGACCCCAAAAGTCACTCTCAAAATGCTCTAAAAATCGGTGCCAAAATTGGAGGTTTTTTGGGGAGATTTTGGGGATTTTTGGGGGAAATTTTGTGAATTTTTGGGGGAAATTTCGGGTGTTTTTTGAAGGAGATTTTTGGGGTTTTTTTAGGGGGAAATTGGTTTTTTTTACATGGGAAATTCGAATTTTTTTTCATTTTTTCAGTGAAATTTTGGGATTTTTTCGGTGAATTTTCGGATTTTTTGATCGGGATTTTTTTGGGCTGATTCTTGGGAATTTCAGGGTCCCAAATTAACCCCAAATTTCCCAAAATTTCCCAAATTTTCCCCAAAAAAAGTGGCCGAGCAGCTGCTGGCCCAGCACAGCGCCATCAAGATGCTGCAGAGCCGCGGAATTTTAGGGATTTTTTTGGGGAAAATTTGGGGATTTTTTTGAGAAAATTTTGGGGTTTTTTGGTGAAAATTTGGGATTTTTTGGGGAAAATTTGGGATTTTTGGGGGCAGAATTTTGAGATTTTTTGGGGGAAAATTTGGGATTTTTTGGAGAAAATTTTGGGGTTTTTTGGAGAAAATTTGGGATTTTTTGCGGAAAAATTGGGATTTTTTGGGGGAGAATTTGGGATTTTTTGGAGGAGAATTTTGGGATTTTTTGGGGAAAATTTGGGATTTTTTTTGGTTTTTTGGAGAAAATTTTTGGGGTTTTTTGGGGTGAATTTGGGGTTTTTTTGGGAAGGATTTTGTGGGGAGATTCAGGTTTTTTTGGGGAGAATTTTGGAGACTTTGGGATGGGATTTTTGGGTGGATTTTGGGGATTTTTGGAGGAAATTTTTGGGGTTTTTTGGTGAAAATTTGGGATTTTTTGGGGGAGAATTTTGGGGATTTTTGGGTTAAATTTTGGGTGAAATTTTGGGTTTTTTTGGGGTTTTTTGAAGGAGATTTTTGGGGATTCTCGAGAGTTTTTTTCGGCAGAAAATTGGGGTTTTTTACACGGGAAATTCAGATTTTTTTCCCTTTTTTCGGTGGAATTTTGGGTTTTTTCAGCCATATTTTGGTGTTTTTTAATGGGGATTTTTTTGGGGCGATTCTTAGGATTTTGGGGCATCCAAAATTAACCCAAAATTTCCCAAATTTTCCCCAAAAAAGTGGCCGAGCACCTGATCGCCCAGCACAGCGCCATCAAGATGCTGCACAGCCGCGTGCGCCTCATCCTCGAGTACGTCAGAGCCGCCGAGGCAGGTGAGAGAATTTGGGGAATTTTCCGAAAAATTTTCCAAAATTTTTCTTAAATTTGGGGTTTTCCCAATTTGTGGGAGGGATTTCCAAAATTTTGGGGTTTTTTTTCCCAAAAATTTTTTGGTTTTTTGTGATTTTTCAGGGATTTTTTCTTGAATTTTCTGTGTTTTTTTCTGTTTTTTTTTCTATTTTTTATATTTTTTTTCCTAATTTTTTAATTTTTTTTCCTTCAATTTTTGGGGTTTGTTCTGAATTTTTTGTAGTTTTTTCCCAAACTTTCAGGGATTTTTTTCTAATTTTTTGGGGATTTTTTCTGAATTTTTGGGATTTTTTTCTGATTTTTTTGGGGTTTTTTGCCAAAATTTTAGGGATTTATTCTGAGTTTTTGGGGTTTTTCTCTGAAATTTTGGTTTTGTTTTCCTAAGCTTTTGGGGTTTTTTTCAGAAATTTTCCAAAATTTTTCCTAAATTTGGGGTTTTCCTAATTTGTGGGAGGGATTTCCAAAATTTTGGTGTTTTTTTCTGAAATTTTTTGGGTTTTTTGTGATTTTTCAGGGATTTTTTCTTGAATTTTGGGGGTTTTTTTCTGTTTTTTTTTCGATTTTTTATATATTTTTTTCCTAATTTTTTATATTTTTTTCCTTCAATTTTTGGGGTTTGTTCTGAATTTTTTGTAGTTTTTTCCCAAACTTTCAGGGATTTTTCTCTAATTTTTTGGGGATTTTTTCTGAATTTTTGGGATTTTTTTCCTGATTTTTTTGGGGTTTTTTGCCGAAATTTTAGGGATTTATTCTGAGTTTTTGGGGTTTTTCCTGAAATTTTGGGGGTTTTTTCCTAAACTTTTGGGGTTTTTTTTCCAAAAAATTTTCCAAAATTTTTCCTAAATTTGGGGTTTTCCTAATTTGTGGGAGGGATTTCCAAAATTTTGGGTTTTTTTTCCAAAATTTTTGGGGTTTTTTGGTGATTTTTCGGGGATTTTTGACGATTGTTCAGTGAATTTTTAGGATAATTTTTTAGTGAATTTTTAGGTAATTTTTGAGTGATTTTTTTGGGTTTTTTGAGGGAATTTTTTTTGATTTTTGAGTAAATTTTTTTGGATTTTTGAGTGAATTTTTTGGGATTTTTGAGTAAATTTTTGGGTAATTTTTAGTGAATTTTTGGGTAATTTTTGAGTGAATTTTGGGGAAATTTTGGAGTGAATTTTTGGGCATTTTGGAATGAATTTTTGCAGGAATTATTAAGTGAAATTTTGGGCTTTTTAGCGTGAATTTTTAGGGTTTTCTGAGTGAATTTTTTGCATTTTTTTGAGGGAATTTTTGGGGATTTTTGAGTAAATTTTTGGGGATTTTCAAGTGAATTTTTGGGAATTTTTCAGGGAATTTTTGGGCTTTTTTGAGTGAATTTTAGGATATTTTTCAGTGAATTTTAGGGTATTTTTCTGTGTATTTTTGGGCTTTTTAAAGTGAATTTTCAGGGTATTTTTCCAGGAATTTTTGGGTAATTTTTGAGTGAATTTTTGTGCTTTTTTGAGTGAATTTTTGGGGTTTTTGAAATGAATTTTTGGGGGAATTTTTGGCTTTTTTGAGTGAATTTTTGAATGAATTTTTTGGGATTTTTGAGGAAATTTTTGAGCAATTTTGAGCTTTTTTGGGTAATTTTTTTGGGGTTTTTTGATCAATTTTCGGGTCCCGGGGGTTTTTGGGGTCGCCGATTCCATTTTTGACATCCCCGACCCCAAATTTTGCTTTTTTCGCCCCAAATTCAGGCGAAGTTCCCTTCAACCACGAGATCCTGAGTCGATTTTTAGTGAATTTTTTTGACAATTCTTGAATGAATTTTTGTGCTTTTTTGAGTGAATTTTTGGGATTTTGGAACGAATTTTTGAGTTAATTTTTTGGCTTTTTAGAGTGAATTCTTGGGCTTTTTTGAGTGAATTTTTGAATGAATTTTTTTTGATTTTTGAGGAAATTTTTGAGCAATTTTGAGCTTTTTTGGGTAATTTTGTTGGGGTTTTTTGATCAATTTTGGGGTCCCGGGGGTTTTTGGGGTCGCCGATTTTAATTTTCACATCCCCGACCCCAAATTTTGCTTTTTTCCCCCCAAAATTCAGGCGAAGTTCCCTTCAACCACGAGATCCTGAGTCGATTCTTTGTGAATTTTTGACAATTCTTGAATGAATTTTTGTGCTTTCTTGAGTGAATTTTTGATCTTTTTTGAGTGAAATTTTTTTTAATTTTTGAGTGAATTTTTGGGGTTTTTGGAATGAATTTTTGGGGGAATTTTTGGCTTTTTTGAGTGAATTTTTGAGTGAATTTTTGGGGATTTTTGAGGAAATTTTTGAGCAATTTTGAGCTTTTTTGAGTAATTTTTTTGGGGTTTTTTGATCAATTTTCGGGTCCCGGGGGTTTTTGGGGTCGCCGATTCCATTTTTCACATCCCCGACCCCAAATTTTGCTTTTTTCGCCCCAAAATTCAGGCGAAGTTCCCTTCAACCACGAGATCCTGAGTCGATTTTTAATGAATTTTTGGTAATTTTTGAGTGAATTTTTGTGCTTTTTTGAGTGAATTTTTGATCTTTTTGGAGTGGATTTTTGTGCTTTTTTGAGTGAATTTTTGGGGATTTTGAAATTAATTTTTGGGGGAATTTTTTGGCTTTTTTGAGTGAATTTTTGAGGATTTTTAAGTGAATTTTTTAAGGATTTTTGACGATTTTTTATCAATTTTTGGGCATTTTTTAAAAATTTTTTTGCTCCCGGGGGTTTTTGGGGTCGCCGATTCCATTTTTGACATCCCCGACCCCAAATTTTGCTTTTTTCGCCCCAAATTCAGGCGAAGTTCCCTTCAACCACGAGATCCTGAGTCAATTTTTAGTGAATTTTCTTACAATTTTTAAGTGAATTTTTTGGGATTTTTGAGTGAATTTTTGGCGATTTTCAAGAGAATATTTTGGGCATTTTTGATGGAATTTTTGAGTGAATTTTTGGGCTTTTTTTGAGTGATTTTTTTTGGATTTTAAGGGAATTTTTTTCAGAATTTTTGACATTTTTGGGCATTTTTTTTGGGTTTTTTTGATCAATTTTCGGGTCCCGGGGGTTTTTGGGGTCGCCGATTCCATTTTTCACATCCCCGACGCCAAATTTTGCTTTTTTCGCCCCAAAATTCAGGCGAAGTTCCCTTCAACCACGAGATCCTGCGCGAGGCCTGCGCGCTCTGCCATTGCCTGCCTGTGCTCAGCACCGACAAGTTCAAGACCGATTTCTACGACGTGAGAAACTCCCCGAAAAATACCCCAAAATCCAAAAAAATGAGCCCAGAATTCAACTGGGGGGGGTGGGAAAACCCGGGGGGGGAAAAACCCCGAAAAAATTGGAAAAAATTTGAAAAAAAAGGGAAAAAAAGAGAAAAAATGGTTCAAAAAAGGGGGAAAATTCTTGAATTTTGGGTGTTTTGAGACCCAAAATCCTAAAAAATGAGCCCAAAATTCAACTGGGGGGGTGGGAAAACCTGGGGGGCAAAAAAACCCCAAAAAATTTGGAAAAAATAAAAAAAAAAATCCCAGAAATTGGTTTTAAAAGTGGGGAATTTTTGAAATTTTGGGGTATTTAGAGACCCAAAATTCAAGAAATTTGACCCAAAATCCTAAAAAATGAGCCCAGAATTCAACTGGGGGGGTCAGAAAACATGGGGGGGAAAAAACCCCGAAAAAATTGGAAAAAAATTGAAAAAAATCTGAAAAATCCCCGAAAAATGGTCCCAGAAGAGGAAAAAAATGGGGTGGAAATTTTTGAATTTTGGGTATTTTGAGACCCAAAATCCAAAAAAATGAGCCTGAAATTCAACTGGGGGGGGTGGGAAAACATGGGGGGGGAAAAAACCCCAAAAATCGGAAAAAATTCAAAAAAATTGGGAAAAAATGGTTCTAAAATAGGCAGATTTTTAAATTTTTGGGGTATTTTGAGACCCAAAATTCAAGAAATTTGACCCAAAATCCTAAAAAATGAGCCTGAAATTCAACTGGGGGAGTCAGAAAACCCGGGGGGGCAAAAAACCAAAAAAAAATCGGAAAAAAATTGAAAAAATGGTCCCAAAAAGTGAAAAAATGATGGAAATTTTTGAATTTTGGGATATTTAGAGACCCAAAACCCAAAAAGTTTGACCCAAAATCCTAAAAAATGAGCCCGAAATTCAACTGGGGGGGTGGGAAAACCCAGGGGGGAAAAAAAATCCCTAAAAAATCCAAAAAAATTTGAAAAAAATCCCAAAAATTGGTTCTGAAAGTGGGGAATTTTTGAAATTTGGGGTTTGTTGAGCTCAAAAAATGCAAAAATTTGACCCAAAATCCCAAAAAATGAGCCCAGAATTCAACTGGGGGGGTGGGAAAACCTGGGGGGGAAAAAACCCCAAAAAAATTGGAAAAAAATTGAAAAAAATCTGAAAAATCCCCAAAAAATGGTCCCAGAAGAGGAAAAAATGGGGTGGAAATTTTTGAATTTTGGGTATTTTGAGACCCAAAATCCCCAAAAATGAGCCCGAAATTCAACTGGGGGGGGTGGGAAAACATGGGGGGGGAAAAAACCCCAAAAATCGGAAAAAATTCAAAAAAATTGGGAAAAAATGGTTCTAAAATAGGCAGATTTTTAAATTTTTGGGGTATTTTGAGACCCAAAATTCAAAAAATTTGAACCAAAATCCTAAAAAATGAGCCTGAAATTCAACTGGGGGAGTCAGAAAACCCGGGGGGAAAAAACCAAAAAAAAATTGGAAAAAAATTGAAAAAATGGTCCCAAAAAGTGAAAAAATGATGGAAATTTTTGAATTTTGGGATATTTAGAGACCCAAAAACCAAAAAATTTTCCCCAAAATTCCCAAATTTTCCCCAAAAAATCCTAAATTTTCTATTTTTTTCACAGCAATGCAAGGCCGTGGGGCTGATGGCGATTTTTGGGGTTTTTGGGATTTTTGGAGATTTTTTGGGGGAGGTTTTTTTGGTCCATTTTTTTTCCCAATTTTTGGGGATTTTTTGGGGGGAAAAAAAGAGATTTTAAGGAAAAAAGGTATTTTAGGGCAAAAAATGGATTTTTTGGGGGGAAATAATGATTTTTAGGAGAAAAAAATTGATTTTTTTTGAGGAAAAAAGAGAAAAAACAACTTTTCAGCGCAATAAAATCACTTCAAGATGTTCCAAAAATCCCCAAATTTTCCCAAAAATCCCCAAATTTTCCCCAAAATTCCCAAATTTTCCCCAAAAATCCTAAATTTTCTATTTTTTCCGCAGCAATGCAACGACGTGGGGCTGATGGCTTACCTGGGCACAATCACCAAGACTTGCAACACAATGAATCAATTCCCAAATTCTCTCAAAATTCTCCAAAAAAATCCCAATTTTTTCATAAAACTCCAACAAAAAAATCTCCAATTTTGGGGTTTTTTTTAGTTATTATTTAGGATTTTTGGTTTTTTTTTTTCCCGAGGTTTTTTGGGTTTCTCTTTTGGGTTTTTTGGGATTTTTTGTGCAAATTTTGTTTCGTTTTTTTTTTTTTTCCGTTTTTTTGGAGGAGTTTTTTTTTTTTTTTGGTGAGGAAAAATAGTTTATTAGGGAAAAAACGGGAGGTAAAAAAGAGATTTTTCTGGGGAAAAAACCAAATTTTCAGGGAAAAAAATCACTTCAGGGCCTCCTAAAACCTCCCAAAAACTCCCAAATTTTTCGTAAAACTCTCCGAAATCCCAGAATTTTTACAAAAAATTCTATTTTTTCCCAAAAATCCTAAATTTTTCTCTTTTTTTCACAGCAATGCAACGACGTGGGGCTGATGGCTTACCTGGGCACAATCACCAAGAGTTCCCAAAATCTCCCCAAAAAAATCCCAAATTTTTTCACAAAAATCTCCCAAAATTCTCCCAAATTCTTCCAAAAATTCCCAAAATCTCCCAAATTTTCCCAGAATCTCTCAAATTTTCCCCAAAAAAATCCCAAATTTTTGGTAAAACTCCCAAAAAACTCCCAATTTTTTTCGCATAACGCCGATGTCAAATCCTAATTTTTTCGCAAAATTCCACCCAAAAATCCCCGAATTTTTTGTAAAATCCCCAAAATTTCCCAAATTTTCCCGAATTTTCCCAGAAAATCCCAATTTTTTCATAAAACATCACCAAAAAATCCCCAAATTTTTCGTAAAACTCCAACAAAATCTGCCAACTTTGTTGCAAAATGCCAACAAAAAAATCATTTTTTTCACAAAACTTTGCCGGAAAATTCTCAAATTTTCCCAAAATCTCACAGAAATTTCCAAGTTTTCCCAAAATCTCCCAAAAATCCAAATTTTTTAATGAAATTCCATCCAAAAAAATCCCTAATTTCCCCAAAATCCTGCAAAAAATCCCAATTTTTTCACAGAACTCCACCAAAAAAATGCCCCAAAATCCCCAAATTTTCCCCAAAATTCCCAAATTTTCCCAAAAATCCTAAATTTTCCCCAAAAATCCTAAATTTTCTATTTTTTCCGCAGCAATGCAAGGCCGTGGGGCTGATGGCTTACCTGGGCACAATCACCAAGAGTTCCCAAAATCTCCCAAAAAAAAATCCCAAATTTTTCACAAAAATCTCCCAAATTCTTCCAAAAACTCCCAAATTTTTGGGTTTTTTTGGGGTTATTTTTTGGGATTTTTTTGTTCGATTTTTGGGGAGTTTTTTTGGGGATTTTTTTGGTTCTTTTGGGGATTTTTTGGGGATTTTTTTGGGGTTTTTCTTTCTGATTTTTGGGGGTTTTTTTTCCCAGGATTTTTTTTGGGAAAAATTAGTTTTTAGGGAGAAAAGAAGAATATTTTAGGAGGAAAAAATTGATTTTTTGAGGCGAGAAAGAGGAAAAAACAAACTTTTAGAGGAAAAAAATCACTTCAGAGCCTCCCAAAATCCCCCGAATTTTTCATAAAACTCCCCAAAAATCCCCAAATTTTCCCCAAAATTCCCAAATTTTCCCCAAAAATCCTAAATTTTCTGTTTTTTTTCCGCAGCAATGCAAGGCCGTGGGGCTGATGGCGATTTTTGGGGTTTTTGGGATTTTTGGAGATTTTTTGGGGGAGGTTTTTTGGTTGGTTTTTTTTCCAATTTTTGGGGATTTTTTTGGGGAAAAAAAGAGATTTGAAGGAAAAAAGGTATTTTAGGGCAAAAAATTGATTTTTTGGGGGGAAATAATGATTTTTAGGAGAAAAAAATTGATTTTTTTTGAGGAAAAAGGAGAAAAAACAACTTTTCAGCGCAATAAAAACACTTCAAGATGTTCCAAAAATCCCCAAATTTTCCCAAAAATCCCAAATTTTCCCCAAAATTCCCAAATTTTCCCCAAAAATCCTAAATTTTTCTATTTTTTCCGCAGCAATGCAAGGCCGTGGGGCTGATGGCTTACCTGGGCACAATCACCAAGAGTTCCCAAAATCTCCCCAAAAAATCCCAAATTTTTTCATAAAAATCTCCCAAAATTCTCCCAAATTCTCCCAAATTTTTGGGTTTTTTTGGGATTATTTTTAAGGATTTTTTTGTTCGATTTTTGGGGAGTTTTTTTGGGGATTTTTTTGGTTCTTTTGGGGATTTTTTTGGATTTTTTTTGGGTTTTTCTTTCTGATTTTTGGGGGTTTTTTTCCCAGGATTTTTTGGGGGGAAAAATTAGTTTTTAGGGAGAAAAGAAGAATATTTTAGGAGGAAAAAATTGATTTTTTGAGGCGAGAAAGAGGAAAAAACAAACTTTTAGAGGAAAAAAATCACTTCAGGGCCTCCTAAAACCTCCCAAAAACTCCCGAATTTTTTGTAAAAGTCCCCAAAAATTCCAAATTTTCCCCAAAATTCCCAAATTTTCCCCAAAAATCCTAAACTTTTCTATTTTTTTCCGCAGCAATGCAAGGCCGTGGGGCTGATGGCTTACCTGGGCACAATCACCAAGAGTTCCCAAAATCTCCCAAAAAAAAATCCCAAATTTTTTCACAAAAATCTCCCAAATTCTCCCAAAAACTCCCAAATTTTTGGGTTTTTTTGGGGTTATTTTTTGGGATTTTTTTGGTTTGTTTTTGGTGGGTTTTTTGGGGATTTTTTTGGTTCTTTTGGGGATTTTTTGGGGATTTTTTTGGGGTTTTTCTTTCTGATTTTTGGGGTTTTTTTTTCCCAGGATTTTTTTTTGGGAAAAATTAGTTTTTAGGGAGAAAAGAAGAATATTTTAGGAGGAAAAAATTCAATTTTTAAGGCGAGAAAGAGGAAAAAACAAACTTTTAGAGGAAAAAAATCACTTCAGGGCCTCCTAAAACCTCCCAAAAACTCCCGAATTTTTCATAAAACTCCCCAAAAATCCCCAAATTTCCCCAAAATTCCCAAATTTTCCCCAAAAATCCTAAATTTTTCTATTTTTTCCGCAGCAATGCAACGACGTGGGGCTGATGGCTTACCTGGGCACAATCACCAAGACTTGCAACACAATGAATCAATTCGTGAACAAATTCAATGTTCTCTACGATCGCCAGGGCATCGGGCGCCGCATGAGGGGGCTCTTCTTCTGAAAAAAATTCCCAAATTTATCCCAAATTTATCCTAAAAAATTGGGGAATGTCAGAGGATTCGGGGGGTGTGAGATACGTGGGGTTTGGGTCAATAAAATGTGTTGGAAAATGAAAAAAATTGTATTTTTTTGGTGATTTTTTGGTGATTTTCTGTTGGATTTTGGGGTGGAAAATGTGAATTTTGGGAGGGAAAAAAGGTGAAAAAATCTCCAGAATTTGGGAAGTTCAAATTTGGGTCAGGGAGCCCAAATTTTGGGAGGTTTGGGTCAGTAAAATTGGTTGGAAAATGAAAAAATTTGCATTTTTTGGTGATTTTTTGGGGTGGAAAATGTGAATTTTGGGAGGGGAAAAAAGGTGAAAAAATCCCCAGGATTTGGGAAATCCAAATTTGGGTCAGGGATCCCAAATTTTGGGAGGTTTGGTTCAATAAAATTGGTTGAAAAATGAAAAAATTTGCATTTTGGGGTGTTTTTTGGGGTGGAAAATGAGATTTTTGGGAAGGAAAAGAAGTGAAAAAATCTCCAGGATTTGGGAAGTTCAAATTTGGGTCAGAGATCCCAAATTTTGGGAGGTTTGGTTCAAAAATTTTATCGAAAAAGGATAAAAAATCGCTTTTTTTGGGGTGTTTATTCGTGGGGTTTTTTTGGGGTGGAAAACGAAGATTTTGGGGAGGGGAAAAAGAGGTTGGGATTTTTCCAAAATGATTCCCAAATTTTTTTGGGAATTTCGTCAGGATTTGGGGAGGTTTAGGAATTTCCAGAGCTCGAAATTTTGGGGGAATTTGTCAAAAAATTCTGTGTTCTCTCTACGAGCGCCAGGGCATCGGGCGCCGCATGAGGAGGATTTTCTTCTAAAAAAAATCCCAAAAAATTCCAAAAAATTCCCAAATTTATCCTAAAAAATTGGGGAATGTCAGAGGATTCGGGGGGTGTCAGGTTTGGGGGGTTGGAGGTGCTTTGGGTCAATAAAAAGTGTTGGAAAATGAAAAAAATTGTATTTTTTGGTGATTTTTTGGTGATTTTTTGGGGTGGAAAATGAGATTTTGGGGAGGGGAAAAAGAAGTTGAAATTTCCCAAAATGATTCCCAAAAATTTGGGAGAATCCCAAGGATTCTGGGGAGGTTTGGTTCAAAAAAAGGGAAAAAATTTGCATTTTGGTGTGGTTTTTTTAAAGGAAAAATGGAATTTTGGGGAGGAAAAAATGGATTTTGGGGAGGGAAAAAATGTGAAAAAATCTCCAGGATTTGGGAAATCCAAATTTGGGTCAGAAATCCAAATTTTGGGGAGTTTGGAGTGGGTTTGGTTAAAAAAAAAAGGTTGAAAAAGGAAAAAAAATTCGCATTTTTTGGTGATTTTCTGTTGAATTTTTGGGGTAGAAAATGTGATTTTTGGGAGGGAAAAAAATGTGAAATTTTGAGGGGAAAAGGAATTTTTTGGGGGGAAAAAATGGGAATTTTTGGGGGGAAAAATGGGAATTTTTGGGAGGACAAAATGGGAAATTTTGGGTGGAAAAAAGGGAATTTTGAGGGCAAAAAAGGGATTTTTTTTGAAGGAAAAAGGGAATTTTTTGGTGGGGAAAAAATCGGAATTTGGGTGGAAAAGGAATTTTTTGAGTGGGAAAAAAGGGAATTTTGGGGGGGGAAAGGGAATTTTTTGGGTGGAAAAAAGGGAATTTTTGGGTGGAAAAAAAGGGAATTTTGAGGGGAAAAAAGGGAATTTTTTTGTGGGGGAAGTGAATTTTTTTTGGGGAAAAAAGGGAATTTTTTGGGGGAAAATGGCAATTTTGGGGTGAGAAAAAAGGGAATTTTTTGGGTAGGAAAAATGGGAATTTTTGGGAGAAAAAAGGGAATTTTTTGGGTGGAAAAATAGGAATTTTTGGGTGGAAAAAAGGAATTTTTTGGGGGGGGAAGGAATTTTTTGGGGTGAAAAAAAGGGAATTTTGGGGTGGAAAAAAGGGAATTTTGAGGGGGAAAAGGAATTTTTTGGGGGAAAAAGGGAATTTTTTGGGGGAAAAAATGGGAATTTTTTTTGGGGAAAAAGGGAATTTTGAGGGAAAAAAAGGGAATTTTTTTGAAGGAAAAAGGGAATTTTTGGGTAGGAAAAATGGGAATTTTTGGATGGAAAAACAGAATTTTTGGGTGGGAAAAATGGGAATTTTTAGGGGGAAAACTAGGAATTTTTGGGGGAGAAAAGAAGGAAATTTGGGCGGAAAAAAGGGAATTTTTTGGGTGGAAAAATATGGGAATTTTGGGGGAAAAAAGGGAATTTTTGGATGAAAAAAAGGGATTTTGAGAGGGAAAAAGGGAAATTTTGGGGGCGGAAAATGGGAATTTTTTGGGGAAGAAAAGGTTTTTTTTGAAATGATTTTAGGGAGAAGAAAATGCGATTTTTAGGGACGAAAAAAAAAAGATTTTTAAGGGAAAAAAGAACAAACAAACACCAAAATTGAGAAAAAATTCCATTTTATTGCTAAAATTCAACTTTATTGATAAAAAATTGCTTTTATTCTAAAAAGTTTTAAAAAGGAACTGAAAAAATCCTGAGATTTTGGAGGAATTTTGGTCAAATTTTAGTCATTTTTCCTAAATATTTGCAATTTTCCCCAAATTTTTGCCATTTCCCCTAAATTTTTTAATTTTTTTCCCAAATTTTTCCTTTTTTTCCCCCAAATTTTGGGATTTTCGGTAGATTTTTGCCATTTCTCGTGAGATTTTTTTCCTTTTTTTTGAGGATTTTTTCCAATTTTTTCCGCGAATTTTTGGCAATTTCGGGAGGAATTTTTTTCCGTTTTTTTGCCGATTTTTGCCATTTTTTTTCACGTTTTTTCCCAAAATTTCAGGATTTCTCCCCAAATTTCGGAGGAAGCTAACTCAGGTTAGGGTGAGGCTCACCTGAGTCACTTTCAGTTCAATTTTCATAATTTTTGGTCATTTTTTTTGGGTGATTTTCACCAATTTTTTCAGGATTTTCGCCATTTTTCGCCGTTTTTTCGCATTTTTTTGCCATTTTTCCCAAAATCTCAGGATTTTTCCCCAAAATCTCACACAAAAGTCACTCTGCTGCAGATGGGATCACATTGAGTTAAATTTTCCTCAAATTTTGGCTAATTTTGGGTGAATTTTTGATGTTTTTTCTGCTGTTTTCGCCATTTTTTCGCCCTTTTTTGCCATTTTTTCGCCTTTTTTTCCCAAATTTTCGCATTTTCTCCCCAAAACCTCACACGAAGGTGACCCTGGTGCAGATGAGGCTCACCTGGATCACCTTCACTTCAATTTTTGGGCAATTTTTGCCATTTTGGGGTGATTTTTGCCCTTTTAAAATTTTTTTTTACCATTTTTTCGCTGTTTTTCACCAAATTTTCACCATTTTTTCCCAAATTTTCACTTTTCCCCCAAATTTTACACGAAGGTGACCTTGGTGCAAACAGGATTTCCCTGGATGAAATTTCGTCCAATTTTCCTCCGATTTTTGTCATTTTTGGGCGATTTTCACCATTTTTTCACCGTTTTTTCGCCATTTTTTCGCCGTTTTTTCCCAAATTTTCGCATTTTCTCCCCAAAACTTCACACGAAGGTGACCCTGGTGCGCGCGGAGTTGACCTGGAGGACGTTGAGAGCCTCGTACTTCAATTTTCATGTCCCAGGGTCCATTTTTTGGGGGATTTTTGCCATTTTCTGCATTTTTTCCCAATTTTTTTTGCGGTTTTTTCCCAAAATCTCAGGATTTTTCCCCAAAATTCAGACGAAGGCAACTCAGGTGCAGGTGGGGCTCACCCGAATCACTTCCAGTCCAATTCTCATCAGATTTTGGGTGAATTTTTCCCATTTTTGGGGCAATTTTCGCCATTTTTTCACCAAATTTTCACCGTTTTTCGCCATTTTTTCGCTGTTTTTTCCCAAATTTTCGCATTTTCTCCCCAAAACTTCACACGAAGGTGACCCTGGTGCGCGCGGGGTTGACCTGGAGGACGTTGAGAGCCTCGTACTTCAATTTTCATGTCCCGGGGTCCATTTTTTGGGGGATTTTTGCCATTTTCTGTATTTTTTCCCAATTTTTTTGCGTTTTTTCCCAAAATCTCAGGATTTTTCCCCAAAATTCAGACGAAGGCAACTCAGGTGCAGGTGGGGCTCACCTGAATCGCTTCCAATCCAATTCTCATCAGATTTTGGGTGAATTTTTGCCATTTTTGGGGTGATTTTTGCCATTTTTTCACCATTTTTCGCCATTTTTCGCCGTTTTTTCCCAAATTTTCGCCGTTTTTTCCCAAATTTTCACTTTTTTCCCCCAAATTCTCACACGAAGGTGACCCTGGTGTGCACAGGATTCACCTGGATGATGTTTAGTCCAATTTTCCTCCGATTTTTGTCATTTTTGGGCGATTTTCGCCATTTCTTCACCGTTTTTCGCCAAATTTTCACCGTTTTTTCCCAAATTTTCGCATTTTCTCCCCAAAACTTCACACGAAGGTGACCCTGGTGCGCGCGGGGTTGACCTGGATGACATTTAATCCAATTTTCATCTGAATTTTGTCATTTTTTGGGCGATTTTCGCCATTTCTTCGCCGTTTTTCACCATTTTTTCACCGTTTTTTCCCAAATTTTCGCATTTTCTCCCCAAAACCTCACACGAAGGTGACCCTGGTGCACGCAGGATTCACCTGGAGGACGTTGAGAGCCTCGTACTTCAATTTTGGGTGAATTTTCGCCATTTTTTGTGGGATTTTTGCCATTCTCTGCATTTTTTCCCAATTTTTTTTGCGTTTTTTCCCAAAATCTCAGGATTTTTCCCCAAAATTCAGACGAAGGCAACTCAGGTGCAGATGGGGCTCACCTGAATCACTTCCAGTCCAATTCTCATCCAATTTTGGGTGAATTTTTCCCATTTTTGGGGCAATTTTCGCCATTTTTTCACCAAATTTTCGCCATTTTTTCGCTGTTTTTTCCCAAATTTTCGCATTTTCTCCCCAAAACCTCACACGAAGGTGACCCTGGTGCGCGCGGGGTTGACCTGGAGGACGTTGAGAGCCTCGTACTTCAATTTTCATGTCCCAGGGTCCATTTTTTGGGGGATTTTTGCCATTTTCTGCATTTTTTCCCAATTTTTTTTGCGGTTTTTTCCCAAAATCTCAGGATTTTTCCCCAAAATTCAGACGAAGGTGACTCAGGTGCAGATGGGGCTCACCTGAATCACTTCCAATCCAATTCTCATCAGATTTTGGGTGAATTTTTGCCATTTTTGGGGTGATTTTTGCCATTTTTTCACCATTTTTCGCCATTTTTCGCCTTTTTTTCCCAAATTTTCGCCGTTTTTTCCCAAATTTTCACTTTTTTCCCCCAAATTCTCACATGAAGGTGACCCTGGTGTGCACAGGATTCACCTGGATGATGTTTAGTCCAATTTTCCTCCGATTTTTGTCATTTTTGGGCGATTTTCACCATTTTTTCACCGTTTTTCGCCATTTTTTCGCCGTTTTTTCCCAAATTTTCGCATTTTCTCCCCAAAACTTCACACGAAGGTGACCCTGGTGCGCGCAGGGTTCACCTGGAGGACGTTGAGAGCCTCGTACTCGTCCAGGGCGGCGCTGACCTGAGCTGGGGTGAATCCTCGAGCCCCCAAAACCTGCAGGGTGTGGGGGAGGGGCAGCGAGCGCCCCCCGGGCCCCCCCAGCTCGCGCAGGAGCCCAAAAATTGCCTCCGAGGGGCGCGGGGCCCTGGGGGGGGAGGAGAAAATTCCGGAATTAGTGAAGGTTCGGGGAAAATTCTGGGAGTTTGAATGATTTTATCGAAATTCCCACGGTTTTAGCCAAAAATTCCCACGGTTTTAGCCGAAAAAACACAGAAATTCTGACGGGTTTAGCCAAAAATTCCCCAAATTCCCACGGTTTTAGCCGAAATTCCCAGAATTCCCACGGTTTTACCCAAAATTCTAAAAATTCCCAAGGTTTTACTCGAAATTCCCATGGTTTTACCCAAAATTCTAAAAATTCCCATGGTTTTAGCTGAAATTCGCACAGTTTTACCAAAATTCCCATGGTTTTACCCCAAAATTCCCAGAAATTCTGAGGATTTTACCCCAAAATCCCAAAATTCCCACGGTTTTACCCAAAAAATCATGGAATTCCCACGGTTCTATCGAAATTTCCACAATTTTACCCAAAATTCCGACGATTTTACCCAAAATTCTGACAATTTTACCCAAAATTCTGATGATTTTACACAAAATTCTGATGACTTCACCCAAAACTCCCACGGTTTTACCCAAAATTCCCAAGGTTTTACCCAAAATTCCAACAATTTTACCCCAAATTCCAATGATTTTACCCAAAATTCCCACAATTTTACCAAAAATTAACCCAAAAATCCCAGAATTCTACCTGGAATTCCCACGGTTTTACCCAAAAATTCCCGGAATTCTGACAATTTTACCCAAAAATGCCTAAGTTCCCACAGTTTTACCCAAAAATTTCCCAAAATTCCCAAGGTTTTACCCAAAAATTCCCACAATTTCACCCAAAACTTCCCAGAATTCCCACGGTTTTACCCAAAATTCTAAAAATTCCCACGGTTTTACTCCAAATTCCCATGGTTTTACCCAAAAAAAACCACAGAGATTCTGATGGTTTTAGCCAAAAATTCCCCAAATTCCCACGGTTTTAGCCAAAATTCGCACAGTTTTACCAAAATTCCCACGGTTTTACCCCAAAATTCTAAAAATTCCCAAGGTTTTAGCAGAAATTCCCACGGTTTTACCAAAAAAAACCCAGAAATTCTGATGGGTTTAGCCAAAAATTCCCCAAATTCCCACGGTTTTAGCCGAAATTCCCAGAATTCCCACGGTTTTACCCAAAATTCTAAAAATTCCCAAGGTTTTACTCGAAATTCCCATGGTTTTACCCAAAATTCTAAAAATTCCCATGGTTTTCGCTGAAATTCGCACAGTTTTACCAAAATTCCCATGGTTTTACCCCAAAATTCCCAGAAATTCTGAGGATTTTACCCCAAAATCCCAAAATTCCCACGGTTTTACCCAAAAAATCATGGAATTCCCACGGTTCTATCGAAATTTCCACAATTTTACCCAAAATTCCAATGATTTTACCCAAAAGTCCAACGATTTTTCCCAAAATTCCAGTGATTTTATCGAAATTCCCAAGGTTTTAGCCCAAATTCGCACGGTTTTACCCAAAAAAACCACAGAGATTCTGATGGTTTTAGCCGAAAATTCCCCAAATTCCCACGGTTTTAGCCGAAATTCCCAGAATTCCCACGGTTTTACCCAAAATTCTAAAAATTCCCATGGTTTTAGCTGAAATTCGCACAGTTTTACCAAAATTCCCATGGTTTTACCCCAAAATTCCCAGAAATTCTGAGGATTTTACCCCAAAATCCCAAAATTCCCACGGTTTTACCCAAAAAATCATGGAATTCCCACGGTTCTATAGAAATTTCCACAATTTTACCCAAAATTCCAATGATTTTACCCAAAAGTCCAACGATTTTTCCCAAAATTCCAGTGATTTTATCGAAATTCCCACGGTTTTAGCCCAAATTCCCACGGTTTTAGCCGAAAAAACACAGAAATTCTGACGGGTTTAGCCAAAAATTCCCCAAATTCCCACGGTTTTAGCAGAAATTCCCAGAATTCCCAAGGTTTTACCCAAAATTCTAAAAATTCCCAAGGTTTTACTCGAAATTCCCATGGTTTTACCCAAAATTCTAAAAATTCCCATGGTTTTAGCTGAAATTCGCACAGTTTTACCAAAATTCCCATGGTTTTACCCCAAAATTCCCAGAAATTCTGAGGATTTTACCCCAAAATCCCAAAATTCCCACGGTTTTACCCAAAAAATCATGGAATTCCCACGGTTCTATCGAAATTTCCACAATTTTACCCAAAATTCCGACGATTTTACCCAAAATTCTGACAATTTTACCCAAAATTCTGATGATTTTACACAAAATTCTGATGACTTCACCCAAAACTCCCACGGTTTTACCCAAAATTCCCAAGGTTTTACCCAAAATTCCAACAATTTTACCCCAAATTCCAATGATTTTACCCAAAATTCCCACAATTTTACCAAAAATTAACCCAAAAATCCCAGAATTCTACCTGGAATTCCCACGGTTTTACCCAAAAATTCCCGGAATTCTGACAATTTTACCCAAAAATACCTAAGTTCCCACAGTTTTACCCAAAAATTTCCCAAAATTCCCAAGGTTTTACCCAAAAATTCCCACAATTTCACCCAAAACTTCCCAGAATTCCCACGGTTTTACCCAAAATTCTAAAAATTCCCACGGTTTTACTCCAAATTCCCATGGTTTTACCCAAAAAAAACCACAGAGATTCTGATGGTTTTAGCCAAAAATTCCCCAAATTCCCACGGTTTTAGCCAAAATTCGCACAGTTTTACCAAAATTCCCACGGTTTTACCCCAAAATTCTAAAAATTCCCAAGGTTTTAGCCGAAATTCCCACGGTTTTACCAAAAAAAACCCAGAAATTCTGATGGGTTTAGCCAAAAATTCCCCAAATTCCCACGGTTTTAGCCGAAATTCCCAGAATTCCCACGGTTTTACCCAAAATTCTAAAAATTCCCAAGGTTTTATCGAAATTTCCACAATTGTACCCAAAATTCCCATGGTTTTACCCAAAATTCCTGTGGTTTTACCCCAAAATCCCAAAATTCCCACGGTTTTACCCCAAAATTCTAAAAATTCCCATGGTTTTACCCAAAAAATCCTGGAAATTCCCACGGTTTTACCCAAACAATCCTGGAATTCCCAAGGTTTTATCGAAATTTCCACAATTTTACCCAAAATTCTGATGATTTTTCCAAAAATTCTAAAAATTCCCATGGTTTTACCCCAAAATTCCTGGAAATTCTGAGGATTTTACCCAAAAAATTCCCCAAAATCCTAAAATTCCCGAAACTTCACCCAAAATTTCCCAAATTCTCCCAAAATTTCATTTTTTCCCCCAAAATTCCAAACTCCCAAATATCCCTAAATTCTCTAATATTCCAAAAATAATAAATTTTCCCAAAATCACATTTTTTTCCTCACTTTTGAGAGGTTTCGGGCTCTCCAATGTCCCAAAATCCCCAATTTTTCCCAAAAATCCCAATTTTTCCCCAAAATCCCCAATCCCTGATTTTCCCCAAAATCCCAAAAATTCCAAAAATAATAAATTTTCCCAAAATCTCATTTTTTTTCCTCACTTTTGGGAGGTTTCGGGCTCTCCAATGTCCCAAAATCTCCAATTTTCCCCCAATTTTTCCCCAAAGTCCCAATTTTTCCCCCAAAATCCCCAATCCCTGATTTTCCCCAAATTCCCAAAAATCCCAAAAATTCCAAAATTCCCAAATTTTCCCAAAATCTCATTTTTTCACTCACTTTTGGGAGGTTTCGGGCTCTCCAATGTCCCAAAATCCCCAATTTTTTCCCCAAAATCCCAATTTTTTCCCCAACATTCGAAGTCCCTGATTCACCCCAAATTCCCCAAAATCCCAAAAATTCCAAAAATAATAAATTTTCCCAAAATCTCATTTTTTTCCTCACTTTTGGGAGGTTTCGGGCTCTCCAATGTCCCAAAATCTCCAATTTTCCCCCAATTTTTCCCCAAAATCCCAATTTTTTCCCCAAAATCCCCAATCCCTGATTTTCCCCAAAATCCCAAAAATTTCAAAAATAATAAATTTTCCCAAAATCTCATTTTTTTCGCTCACTTTTGGGAGGTTTCGGGCTCTCCCCCAGGGATTCTCACGCCCCCAATGTCCCAAAATCTCATTTTTTTCCCCCAAAATCCCAAATACTCTAAAAATCCCAAGTCCCCAAATATCCCCAAAATCCCAAAATTTAAAAAATTCCCAAATTTTCCCAAAATCTATTTTTTTTCCTTACTTTTGGGAGGTTTCGGGCTCTCCAATGTCCCAAAATCCTCAATTTTTTCCCCAAAATCTCATTTTTTTTCCCCAAAATCCCAAATACTCTAAAAATCTCAAGTCCCCAAGTATCCCAAAAATCCCAAAAATTCCAAAATTCCCAAATTTTCCCAAAATCTCATTTTTTTCCCTCACTTTTGGGAGGTTTCGGGCTCTCCCCCCAGGGATTCTCTCGCGGCCTCGAGGAGCCTCAGAGCTTCGCTGACGTCGTCCTTCTCCACCTCATCCCCCAGGCGCAGGCGAGCCTAAAAAAACCCAAAAATAGCGAAATTTAACCCAAAATTTAGCCCGAAATTTGGTGGAAAAGATAAAAAAAACCCTGAGAAAATTGGGGAAAAAATGGGGAAAAAATCCCCAAAAATTGGCGTAAAATACTAAAAAAAATCAAAGAAAATTCAGTGCCAAAGGGCCACAAAAAAACCCAAAATTTGCCCAAAAATTGACCCAAAATTTACCAAAAATTGACTCAAAATCGACTCCAAAATTGACTCAAAATTGACACAAAATTAGCTAAAAATTGACGGAAAATCAGCAAAAAAATTGACACAAAATTGACCCAAAAACCTCATCCCCCAGGCGTAGCCGAGCCTAAAAAACCCAAAAATAGCGAAATTTAACCCAAAATTTAGCCCAAAATTTGGTGGAAAAGATAAAAAAAACCCCCGAGAAAATTGGGGGAAAAATGGGGAAAAAATCCCCAAAAAATTCACCCTAAAAAATGAAAAATTGATGGAAAAATCTCCTCATCCCCCAGGCGCAGCCGAGCCTAAAAAACCCCAAAAATAGCGAAATTTAACCCAAAATTTAGCCCGAAATTTGGTGGAAAAGATAAAAAAAACCCCGAGGAAATCGGGGAAAAAATGGGGAAAAAATCCCAAAAATTCACCCCAAAAAAAAGAAAAGTTGATGCAAAAATCTCCTCATCCCCCAGGCGAAGATGAGCCTAAAAAAACCCAAAAATAGCGAAATTTAACCCAAAATTTAGCCCGAAATTTAGTCCGAAATTTGATGGAGAAGTTGGGAAAAAATGGGGGAAAAAGTGGGGAAAAAATGGGGAAAAAAACCCCCAAAATTGGTGTAAAATACTAAAAAAAATCAAAGAAAATTCAGTGCCAAAGGGCCACAAAAAAACCCAAAATTTGCCCCAAAATTGACCCAAAATTTACCAAAAATTGACTCAAAATCGACTCCAAAATTGACCCAAAATTTACCAAAAATTGACTCAAAATCGACTCCAAAATTGACCCAAAATTGGCAAAAAATTGACCCAAAATCAGCACAAATTTCAGCCAAAAAATTTCACTGATTTTGAGTCAATTTTGAGTCAATTTTGGGCCAATTTTGGGCTCATTTTGGGTCAATTTTGGGCCAATTTTGGGTCAATTTTGAGCCAATTTTGGGTCAATTTTGGGTCAATTTTGGGTCAATTTTGAGCCAATTTTGGGTCAATTTTGGGTCAATTTTGAGTCAATTTTGGGTCAATTTTGAGTCAATTTGGGGTCAATTTTGAGTCAATTTTGAGTCAATTTTGGGCCAATTTTGAGTCAATTTGGGGTCAATTTTGAGTCAATTTTGGGCTGATTTCGAAGCCAATTTTGAGTCAATTTTAGGCTCATTTTGAGACCATTTTGGGGCAATTCTGAGTCAATTTTTTGACTGATTTTGAAGCCAAATTTCAGTCAATTTTGGGCCAATTTTGGGTCAATTTTGGAATAATTTTGAGTCAATTTTTGGCTGTTTTGAGTCAATTTTGGGCCAATTTTGGACTGATTTTGAAGCCAATTTTAGTCAATTTTGGGCTCATTTAGAGTCAATTTTGAGTCAATTTTGGGCCAATTTTGAGCCAATTTTTCACAACAAGGTCCTGGCAGATGCATAAACAACCCCAATCCCAGGACCTTTAATGGTCACTGCTGGTCACTGGTCCATACTGGTCCATACTGGTCACTCACCAGCGCGGTGGCCAGGCGCAGGATGGCCAGCAGGGTCCTGGCAGATCCATAAACAACCCCAGCCCCACCCAAACCCATGGTCAGTGATGGTCACTGATGGTCACTGGTCCATACTGGTCCATACTGGTCCGTACTGGTCACTCACCAGGGCGGTGGCCAGGCGCAGGATGGCCAGCAGGGTCCTGGCAGATCCATAAACAACCCCAGCCCCACCCAAACCCATGGTCAGTGATGGTCACTAATGGTCACTGGTCCATACTGGTCCATACTGGTCCGTACTGGTCACTCACCAGCGCGGTGGCCAGGCGCAGGATGGCCAGCAGGGTCCTGGCAGATCCATAAACAACCCCAGCCCCACCCAAACCCATGGTCAGTGATGGTCACTGATGGTCACTGGTCCATACTGGTCCATACTGGTCCGTACTGGTCACTCACCAGGGCGGTGGCCAGGCGCAGGATGGCCAGCAGGGTCCTGGCAGATCCATAAACAACCCCAGCCCCACCCAAACCCATGGTCAGTGATGGTCACTAATGGTCACTGGTCCATACTGGTCCATACTGGTCCGTACTGGTCACTCACCAGCGCGGTGGCCAGGCGCAGGATGGCCAGCAGGGTCCTGGCAGATCCATAAACAACCCCAACCCCACCCACACCAATGGTCACTAATGGTCACCAATGGTCACTGGTCCATACTGGTCTGTACTGGGCCATACTGGGGCTGAGTTTGGGGCCATTCTGGAGCCAATTTTGGGTCAATTTTGGAACTGATTTTGAGTCAATTTTGAGTCAATTTTGGGTCAATTTGGGGCCAATTTTGGCCTCATTTAGAATCAATTTTGGCACCAATTTTGAGTCAATTTTGAGTCAATTTTAGGCTCAATTTGAGACCATTTTGGGGCAATTCTGAGTCAATTTTTGACTGATTTTGAAGCCAAATTTCAGTCAATTTTGGGCCAATTTTGGAATAATTTTGAGTCAATTTTGGGCTCATTTAGAGTCAATTTTGGGCCAAATTTGGGCCAATTTTGAGCCAATTTTTCACAACAAGGTCCTGGCAGATGCATAAACAACCCCAATCCCAGGACCTTTAATGGTCACTGCTGGTCACTGGTCCATACTGGTCCATACTGGTCCATACTGGGGGACTCACCAGGGCGGTGGCCAGGCGCAGGATGGCCAGCAGGGTCCTGGCAGATCCATAAACAACCCCAGCCCCACCCAAACCCATGGTCAGTGATGGTCACTAATGGTCACCGGTCCATACTGGTCTGTACTGGGCCATACTGGGGCTGAGTTTGGGGCCATTCTGAAGCCAATTTTGGGTCAATTTTGGAACTGATTTTGAGTGAATTTTGGGCTCATTTTGGGCCAATTTTGAGTCAATTTTGGGCCAATTTTGGCCTCATTTAGAATCAATTTTGGGCCAATTTTGGCACCGATTTTGAGTCAATTTTGGGACCATTTTGAGTCAATTTGGGGCCAATTTTGAGTCAATTTGGGCACCAATTTTGGGTCAATTTTGGGCCGATTTTGAAGCCAATTCTGGGGCAATTCTGAGTCAATTTTTGACTGATTTTGAAACCAAATTTCAGTCAATTTTGGGCCAATTTTGAGTCAATTTTGGGCTAATTTTTGGCTGATTTTGAAGTCAATTTTGGGTTAACTTTGGGTCAATTTTAGGCCAATTTTGCTCCAATTTTGGGCTAATTTTAATCCAATTTTGGGCTGATTTGAAGCCAATTTAATGCAGCAAGGTCCTGGCAGATGCATAAACAACCCTAGCCCCACCCAAACCAATGGTCACTGATGGTCACTAATGGTCACTGGCGGTCACTGGTCCATACTGGTCCGTACTGGTCACTCACCAGCGCGGTGGCCAGGCGCAGGATGGCCAGCAGGGTCCTGGCAGATCCATAAACAACCCCAATCCCAGGACCCTCAATGGTCACTAATGGTCACCAATGGTCACTGGTCCATACTGGTCTGTACTGGGCCATACTGGGGCTGAGTTTGGGGCCATTCTGGAGCCAATTTTGGGTCAATTTTGGAACTGATTTTGAGTCAATTTTGAGTCAATTTTGGGTCAATTTGGGGCCAATTTTGGCCTCATTTAGAATCAATTTTGGCACCAATTTTGAGTCAATTTTGAGTCAATTTTAGGCTCAATTTGAGACCATTTTGGGGCAATTCTGAGTCAATTTTTGACTGATTTTGAAGCCAAATTTCAGTCAATTTTGGGCCAATTTGGGGTCAATTTTGGAATAATTTTGAGTCAATTTTGGGCTCATTTAGAGTCAATTTTGGGCCAAATTTGGGTCAATTTTGAACCAATTTTTCGCAACAAGGTCCTGGCAGATGCATAAACAACCCCAATCCCAGGACCTTTAATGGTCACTGCTGGTCACTGGTCCATACTGGTCCATACTGGTCACTCACCAGCGCGGTGGCCAGGCGCAGGATGGCCAGCAGGGTCCTGGCAGATCCATAAACAACCCCAGCCCCACCCAAACCCATGGTCAGTGATGGTCACTGCTGGTCACTGGTCCATACTGGTCCATACTGGTCCGTACTGGTCACTCACCAGGGCGGTGGCCAGGCGCAGGATGGCCAGCAGGGTCCTGGCAGATCCATAAACAACCCCAACCCCACCCACACCAATGGTCACTGATGGTCACTAATGGTCACTGGTCCATACTGGTCTGTACTGGGCCATACTGGGGCTGAGTTTGGGGCCATTCTGAAGCCAATTTTGGGCCAATTTTGGCCCCATTTAGAATCAATTTTGGGCCAATTTTGAGTCAATTTTAGGCTCATTTTGAGACCATTTTGGGGCAATTTCGAGTCAATTTTGGACCAATTTCGAAGCTGATTTTGAGTCAATTTTGGGCCAATTTTGGACTGATTTTGAAGCCAATTTTAGTCAATTTTGGGCTCATTTAGAGTCAATTTTGGGCTCATTTAGAGTCAATTTTGAGCCAATTTTTCACAACAAGGTCCTGGCAGATGCATAAACAACCCCAATCCCAGGACCTTTAATGGTCACTGCTGGTCACTGGTCCATACTGGTCCATACTGGTCCATACTGGGGGACTCACCAGCGCGGTGGCCAGGCGCAGGATGGCCAGCAAGGTCCTGGCAGATGTGTAGACGCCGTCCTTGGCCTCGCGCCGCAGCTCGACGTACGCGGCCGTGATGAACTCGGCCAGGGCCGGCGGCAGCCGCGGCTCGCGGCGCTTGCACTCCGCCAGGTAACGCCTAAAAATGGGGAAAAAAACCAGGATTTTGGTTAAAAGAGAGAAATTTGGAGTTAAGAAGGGGATTCTGGGAAAAAAACGCGGAGTTTTGGGGAAAAAACGCAGAATTTTTGGGGAAAAATAGGCAAAATTTAGGGAAAAACCAGCGAAATTTCAGGCAAAAAACTGCGAAATTTCAGATGGAAGAAGTGGAATTTTTAGGGAAAAAAACGGCAAAATTTCCGGCCAAAACCCACGAAATTTCAAGGAAAAATGGCAAAATTTAAGGGGAAAAAACCCAGCGAAAGATCAAGGAAAAAAGTGCAAAATTCCATGGAAAACCTGCGAAATTTCAGAAAGAAAACACGGAATTTTGGGGAAGAAAATTCAAAATATTGGAAAAAACCAAGTGAAATGTCAGGCAAAAATCTATGTAATTTCAGAAAGAAAATATGGAGTTTTGGGGAAGAAAACTCAAAATTCTGGGAAAAAAAAAAAACGTGAAATTTCAGGCAAAAAACTGTGAAATTGAAGGGGGAAAAAAAAAAGGCGAAATTTCAGAAAGAAAATGCGGAATTTTGGGGAAAAAAACCCGAAATGTTGGGGGAAAAACTGCGAAATTTCAGGCAAAAAATTGTGAAATTTAAGGAAAAAAATTGCAAAATTTCAGGCAGAAAAGCACAAAATTTCAGGGAAGAAAAGCTCGGAAGAAAACAGCGAAATTTCAGGCGAAAAATGGCAAATTTTCAGGTGAAATTGCAGAAAGATAAGGTGGAAATTTGGGGAACAAAACACGGAATTTTGAGGAAAAAAGCAAAATTTTGGGAAAAATTGAGAGATTTGGGGTTAAGAAATTAATTTTGGGAGGAAACGCAAAGTTTCGGGGAAAAAACGCGGAGTTTTGGGAAGAAAATGGCGAAATTTCGGGCGAAGAAACGCAAATTTTCAGGTGAAATTGCAGAAAGATAAGGTGGAAATTTGGGGAAGAAAACTCGAAATTTTGGGGAAAAAAAGTTGGATTTCAGAGGAAAAAAGTGGCAAATTTCAGAGAGAAAATGCAGAATTTCGGTGAAATAAAACTCGAAATTTTCGGGAAGAAGAGTGAAATTTCAGGGGAGAAAAGGGCAAAATTTCAGGAAGAAAATGTGGAATTTTGAGGGAAGAAGACACGAAATTTAAGGGAAAAAGGGCAAAATTTCAGGCAAGAAACTGCGAAATTTCGGAAAAAAATGGTGAAATTTCAGAGAAAATACTGCGAAATTTCAGGCAAAAAACTGTGAAATTTAAGGAAAAAAAATTGCAAAATTTCAGGCAAAAAAGCACAAAATTTCAGGGAAAAAAAGCTCGAACTTGGCCAGGGCCGGCGGCAGCCGCGGCTCGCGGCGCTTGCACTCCGCCAGGTAACGCCTAAAAATGGGGAAAAAAACCAGGATTTTGGTTAAAAGAGAGAAATTTGGAGTTAAGAAGGGGATTCTGGGAAAAAACGCGAAGTTTCGGGGAGAAAACGCGGAGTTGTGGGAAGAAAACGGCGAAATTTGAGGCGAAAAAACGCAAATTTTCAGGTGGAATTTCAGAAAAAGAAGGTGGAAATTTGGGGAAAATAACCTCAAAATTTTGGAAAAATAACACGAAATTTCAGAAAAGAAACGTGGAATTTTGGGAAAAAACCGCGAAGTTTCGGGAAAAAATTGCAGAGTTTTAGGCAAAAAATGGCAAAATCTAAGGCGAGAAACGGCGAAATTTCAGAAAGAAAAGATGGAATTTTGGGGAACAAAACTCGAAATTTTGGGGAAAAAAAAAGAAAAAAGCAAAATTTTGGGAAACATTGAGAGATTTGGGGTTAAGAAATGAATTTTGGGAGGAAACGCAAAGTTTCGGGGAAAAAACGCGGAGTTTTGGGAAGAAAACGGCGAAATTTCGGGCGAAAAAATGCAAATTTTCAGGTGAAATTTCAGAAAAAGAAGGTGGAAATTTGGGGAAAATAACCTCGAAATTTTGGGGTGAAAAAAGGGAATTTTGGGGTGAAAAATGGAAATTTTGGGGTAGAAAAATGGAAATTTTAGGGTGAAAAAGGACAATTTTGGGGTGAAAAAAGGGAATTTTGGGTTGAAAAGGGGAATTTTGAGGTGAAAAAGGACGATTTTGGGGTGGAGGATGGAATTTTGGGGTGAAAAAGGGGAATTTTGGGGTGAAAAAAGGGAATTTTGGGGTGAAAAAGGGGAATTTTAGGGTGAAAAAAGGGAATTTTGGGGTGAAAAAGGGGAATTTTGGGGTGAAAAAAGGGAATTTTGGGGTGAAAAAAGGGAATTCTGGGGTGAAAAAAGGGAATTTTGGGGTGAAAAAGGGGAATTTTAGGGTGAAAAAAGGGAATTTTGGGGTGAAAAAAGGGAATTCTGGGGTGAAAAAAGGGAATTCTGGGGTGAAAAAAGGGAATTTTGGGGTGAAAAAGGGGAATTTTAGGGTGAAAAAAGGGAATTTTGGGGTGAAAAAAGGGAATTCTGGGGTGAAAAAAGGGAATTTTGGGGTGAAAAAGGGAATTTTGAGGTGAAAAAGGACGATTTTGGGGTGGAGGATGGAATTTTGGGGTGAAAAAGGGGAATTCTGGGGTGAAAAAAGGGAATTTTGGGGTGAAAAAGGGGAATTTTAGGGTGAAAAAAGGGAATTTTGGGGTAGAAAAATGGAAATTTTGGGGTGAAAAAGGACAATTTTGGGGTGAAAAAAGGGAATTTTGGGGTGAAAAAAGGGAATTTCGGGTCCCACCTCATGAGTTTCATGTCCAGGGGGCGGAAGGCGCTCGGAGGCTCTCGGCAGTGCTGGTGCACGAAGGTGATGTGCTGGGCCAGCCTGGAAATTGGGGAAAAAAATTTAGAATTTTGGGGTTTTGTGGGGAATTTTGAAAAATTTTGGGGTTTTCGGGGGAATTTTGGGGGATTTTTTTTGAATTTTGGGGTTTTTTGGGGGGATTTTTGGGGGGGATTTCTTGTGGTTTTTGGTAATTTTGGAGATTTTTGGGAATTGGGGTTTTTTGGCAATTTTGGGAATTTTTTTTTAGATTTCGAGGGTTTTTTCAATTTTGGCAATTTTTAATTTCAGCAATTTTTACGAATTTCGGGGTTTTTTTTTTGAATTTACGGGGAATTTGAATTTTTTTAAAAAATTTTTTTGAATTTCAAAAATTCAATTTTTGAATTTTTTGAGTTTTTTGGAAGCTTGGGGTTTTTTGGAAATTGGGTATTTTTTTTGAATTTTGGATTTTTTGGGAAATTTGAGGGATTTTTGGGGAATTGGGGTTTACTGGGAAATTCTGGGGTTTTTTTGGGAATTGGTGATCCCTCCCAGTTTGTCCCAGAGGTGCTCCCATAGGTGATGTGCTGGGCCAGCCTGGAAATTGGGGAAAAAAATTAGAATTTTGGGTTTCCAATCAATTTTCCATTGATTCCGTGAGTTTTCCATTGATCCCAAACTCTCCCATTGATCCCAAGACTCTTCCAATGAACCCAAGAGTTTCTCCAACTCAACCCAACCCAACCCAAAGACTCTTCCATTGATCCCAAAACTCTTCCATTGATCCCAAAACTCTTCCATTGATCCCAAATGGTTTCCGATGAATCCGAGACCTTCTCCAACTCAACCCAACCCAACCCAACCCAACCCAATGACTCTTCCATTGACCCCAAAACTCTTCCAACGATCCCAAGAGTTTTTCCAACCCAACTCAACTCAACTCAACCCAAAGACTCTTCCATTGATCCTAAAACTCTTCCATTGATCCCAAACGGCTTCCAATGAATCCAAGAGTTTCTCCAACCCAACCCCAAGACTCTTCCATTGACCCCAAGACTCTTCCAATGAACCCAAGAGTTTCTCCAATTCAACTCAACTCAACCCCAAGACTCTGCCATTGATCCCAAGACTCTTCCCAACTCAACCCAAAGATTCTTCCATTGATCCCAAAACTGTTCCATTGATCCCAAGACTTTGTCCAACTCAACCCAACTCAACCCAATGACTCTCCCATTGATCTGAAGACTTTTCCGTTGATCCCAAGACTCTTCCATTGATCCCAAGAGTTTCTCCAACCCAACCCAAAGACTCTTCCATTGATCCTAAGATTCTCCCAATGAATCCAAGAGTTTCTCCAACTCAACCCAACCCTTCTCGATTGGTTCCAAACTCTTCCCAACCCAACCCAAAGACTCTTCCATTGACCCCAAGGCTCTTCCAATGAACCCAAGAGTTTCTCCAATTCAACTCAACTCAACCCAACGACTCTTCCATTGATCCCAAGGCTCTCCCATTGATTCCAAACTCTTCCAAACCCAACCCAACGACTCTTCCATTGATCCCAAGACTTTCTCCAACTCAACCCAAAGACTCTTCCACTGATCCCAAGATTTTTCCATTGATCCCAAGACTCTTCCATTGGTTCCAAACTCTTTGTAACTCAACCCCAAGACTTCTCCGTTGATGCGAAATGATTTCCGATGAATCCAAGACTTTTTCCAACTCAACCCAACCCAACCCAAAGACCTTTCCATTGACCCCAAGGCTCTTCGATTGATCCCAAATGGCTGCCAATGAATCCAAGAGTTCCTCCAACTCAACCCAAAGACTCTTCCATTGACCCCAAGACTCTTCCAATGAACCCAAGAGTTTCTCCAATTCAACTCAACTCAACCCCAAGACTCTGCCATTGATCCCAAGACTCTTCCCAACTCAACCCAAAGATTCTTCCATTGATCCCAAAACTGTTCCATTGATCCCAAGACTTTGTCCAACTCAACCCAACTCAACCCAATGACTCTCCCATTGATCTGAAGACTTTTCCGTTGATCCCAAGACTCTTCCATTGATCCCAAGAGTTTCTCCAACCCAACCCAAAGACTCTTCCATTGATCCTAAGATTCTCCCAATGAATCCAAGAGTTTCTCCAACTCAACCTAACCCTTCTCGATTGGTTCCAAACTCTTCCCAACCCAACCCAAAGACTCTTCCATTGACCCCAAACGGCTTCCAATGAATCCAAGACTTTCTCCAACTCAACCCAATGACTCTTCCATTGATCCCAAACTCTCCCATTGATCCCAAGACTTTCTCCAACTCAACCCAACGACTCTTCCATTGATCCCAAGACTCTTCCAGTGAACCCAAGACTTTCTCCAACTCAACCCAAACCAACCCAATGACTCTTCCATCGATCCCAAGACTCTTCCATTGGTTCCGAACTCTTTGTAACTCAACCCCAAGACTTCTCTGTTGATGCGAAATGATTTCCAATGAATCCAAGACTTTCTCCAACTCAACTCAACTCAACCCCAAGACTCTGCCATTGATCCCAAGACTCTCCCATTGGTTCCAAACTCTTCCCAACCCAACCCAAAGACTCTTCCGTTGATCGCAAAACTCTTCCAATGATCCCAAGACTTTCTCCAACTCAACCCAACGACTCTTCCATTGACCCCCAAACTCTTCCATTGATCCCAAGAGTTTTTCCAACCCAACTCAACTCAACTCAACCCAAAGACTCTGCCATTAATCCCAAGACTCTTCCAATGAACCCAAGAGTTTCTCCAATTCAACTCAACTCAACCCCAAGACTCTGCCATTGATCCCAAGACTCTCCCATTGATTCCAAACTCAACCTAACCCAACCCAACCACTCTTCCGTTGATCGCAAAACTCTCCCATTGACCACAAGACTCTTCCATTGGTTCCAAACTCTTCCCAACCCAACCCAAAGACTTTTCCACTGATCCCAAGACTTTCTCCAACTCAACCCAACTCAACCCAATGACTCTTCCATTGACCCAAAGATTCTTCCGTTGATCCCATGACTCTTCCGATGAATCCAAGAGTTTCTCCAACTCAACCCAACCCTTCTCCATTGGTTCCAAACTCTTCCCAACCCAACCCAAAGACTCTTCCATTGACCCCAAACGGCTTCCAATGAATCCAAGACTTTCTCCAACTCAACCCAATGACTCTTCCATTGATCCCAAGACTCTTCCATTGGTTCCGAACTCTTTGTAACTCAACCCCAAGACTTCTCCGTTGATGCGAAATGATTTCCAATGAATCCAAGACTTTCTCCAACTCAACCCAACTCAACCCAAAGACTTCTCCATTGACCCCAAGGCTCTTCGATTGATCCCAAATGGCTGCCAAT
Organism: Acanthornis magna; assembly: GCA_036785705.1. Taxonomy (NCBI): domain Eukaryota; kingdom Metazoa; phylum Chordata; class Aves; order Passeriformes; family Acanthizidae; genus Acanthornis; species Acanthornis magna. The sequence goes on along the minus strand of JAWUZG010000955.1, from coordinate 64,026 downwards.
GAATCCAAGAGTTTCTCCAACCCAACCCAAAGACTCTTCCATTGACCCCAAGACTCTTCCAATGAATCCAAGAGTTTCTCCAATTCAACTCAACTCAACCCCAAGACTCTGCCATTGACCCCAAGACTCTTCCCAACTCAACCCAAAGATTCTTCCATTGATCCCAAAACTGTTCCATTGATCCCAAGACTTTGTCCAACTCAACCCAACTCAACCCAATGACTCTCCCATTGATCTGAAGACTTTTCCGTTGATCCCAAGACTCTTCCATTGATCCCAAGAGTTTCTCCAACCCAACCCAAAGACTCTTCCATTGATCCTAAGATTCTCCCAATGAATCCAAGACTTTCTCCAACTCAACCCAACCCTTCTCCATTGGTTCCAAACTCTTCCCAACCCAACCCAAAAATTCCCCAACCCCTCCCCCGCCGCTCACCTCAGATCGCGATCCCTCTGGGGCCGATCCTGGAGCAGCCAGAGGAGATCGAACCGCGACAGCAGCGCCGCCGGAAGCCACGAACTCAGGACTTTCTCCAACTCAACCCAAAGACTCTCCCATTGAGCCCAAGACTCTTCCAATGAATCCAAGACTTTCTCCAACTCAACCCAACTCAACCCAAAGACCTTTCCATTGACCCCAAGGCTCTCCCATTGATCCCAAACGGCTTCCGATGAATCCAAGAGTTTCTCCAACCCAATCCCAAGACTATTCCATTGATCCCAAGACTCTTCCATTGGTTCCAAACTCAACCCAACCCAACCCAAAGATTCTTCCATTGATCCCAAAACTGTTCCATTGATCCCAAGACTTTGTCCAATTCAACCCAAAGACTCTTCCATTGATCCTAAGATTCTCCCAATGAATCCAAGAGTTTCTCCAACTCAACCCAACCCTTCTCCATTGGTTCCAAACTCTTCCCAACCCAACCCAAAGATTCTTCCATTGATCCCAAACTCTCCCATTGATCCCAAGACTTTCTCCAACTCAACCCAATGACTCTTCCATTGACCCCAAGACTCTCCCATTGATTCCAAACTCAACCCAACTCAACCCAAAGACTCTTCCGTTGATCCCAAAACTCTTCCAATGAATCCAAGACTTTCTCCAACTCAACCCAACTCAACCCAAAGACTTCTCCATTGACCCCAAGACTCTTCCATTGGTTCCAAACTCTTCCCAACCCAACCCAACGACTTTTCCACTGATCCCAAGACTTTCTCCAACTCAACCCAACTCAACCCAATGACTCTCCCATTGATCCGAAGACTTTTCCGTTGATCCCATGACTCTTCCGATGAATCGAAGAGTTTCTCCAACTCAACCCAACCCTTCCCAGTTGGTTCCAAACTCAACCCAACCCAACCCAAAGACTCTTCCATTGACCCCAAACGGCTTCCAATGAATCCAAGACTTTCTCCAACTCAACCCAATGACTCTTCCATTGATCCCAAACTCTCCCATTGATCCCAAGACTTTCTCCAACTCAACCCAACGAGTCTTCCATTGATCCCAAGACTCTTCCAGTGAACCCAAGACTTTCTCCAACTCAACCCAAACCAACCCAATGACTCTTCCATTGATCCCAAGACTCTTCCATTGGTTCCGAACTCTTTGTAACTCAACCCCAAGACTTCTCTGTTGATGCGAAATGATTTCCAATGAATCCAAGACTTTCTCCAACTCAACCCAACTCAACCCAAAGACTTTTCCGTTGACCCCAAGGCTCTTCGATTGATCCCAAATGGTTTCCGATGAATCCGAGACCTTCTCCAACTCAACCCAACCCAACCCAACTCAACCCAAAGACTCTTCCATTGATCCCGAACGGCATCCGATAAATCCAAGACCTTCTCCAACTCAATCCAATCCAACCCAACCCAACCCAATGACTCTTCCATTGACCCCAAAACTCTTCCAACGATCCCAAGAGTTTTTCCAACCCAACTCAACTCAACTCAACTCAAAGACTCTTCCATTGATCCTAAAACTCTTCCATTGATCCCAAACGGCTTCCAATGAATCCAAGAGTTTCTCCAACCCAACCCCAAGACTCTTCCATTGACCCCAAGACTCTTCCAATGAACCCAAGAGTTTCTCCAATTCAACTCAACTCAACCCCAAGACTCTGCCATTGACCCCAAGACTCTTCCCAACTCAACCCAAAGATTCTTCCATTGATCCCAAAACTGTTCCATTGATCCCAAGACTTTGTCCAATTCAACCCAACTCAACCCAATGACTCTCCCATTGATCTGAAGACTTTTGCGTTGATCCCAAGACTCTTCCATTGATCCCAAGAGTTTCTCCAACTCAACCCAAAGACTTTTCCATTGACCCCAAGGCTCTTCCATTGATCCCAAACGGCTTCCGATGAATCCAAGAGTTTCTCCAACTCAACCCCAAGACTCTTCCATTGACCCCAAGACTCTTCCAATGAACCCAAGAGTTTCTCCAATTCAACTCAACTCAACCCCAAGACTCTGCCATTGATCCCAAGACTCTTCCATTGGTTCCAAACTCGTCCCAACCTAACCCAAAGGCTCTTCCATTGATCCCAAAACTCTTCCATTGATCCCAAGAGTTTCTCCAACTCAACCCAACTCAACCCAATGACTCTCCCATTGATCCGAAGACTTTTCCGTTGATCCCAAGACTCTCCCATTGGTTCCAAACTCTTCCCAACTCTTTCCAACTCAACCCCAAGACTTTTCCATTGATCTCTAAACTTTCCCATTGACCCCAAAGCTTTTTCCAACTCAACCCAATCCAACCCAAAGACTCTTCCATTGATCCCAAGACTTTTCCAATGAATCCAAGACTTTCTCCAACCCAACCCAAACCAACCCAATGACTCTTCCATTGATCCCAAGACTCTCCCATTGGTTCCAAACTCTTCCCAACCCAACCCAAAGACTCTCCCATTGATCCCAAATGGCTTCCGATGAACTCAAGACTTTCTCCAACTCAACTCAACCCAACTCAACTCAACCCAAACACTTTTCCGTTGACCCCAAGGCTCTTCCAATGAACCCAAGAGTTTCTCCAATTCAACTCAACTCAACCCCAAGACTCTGCCATTGATCCCAAGACTCTCCCATTGATTCCAAACTCAACCTAACCCAACCCAACCACTCTTCCGTTGATCGCAAAACTCTCCCATTGACCACAAGACTCTTCCATTGGTTCCAAACTCTTCCCAACCTAACCCAAAGACTTTTCCACTGATCCCAAGACTTTCTCCAACTCAACCCAACTCAACCCAATGACTCTCCCATTGATCCGAAGACTTTTCCGTTGATCCCAAGACTCTTCCGATGAATCCAAGAGTTTCTCCAACTCAATCCAACCCTTCTCCATTGGTTCCAAACTCTTCCCAACCCAACCCAAAGACTCTTCCATTGACCCCAAACGGCTTCCAATGAATCCAAGACTTTCTCCAACTCAACCCAAACCAACCCAACGACTCTTCCATTGATCCCAAGACTCTCCCATTGGTTCCGAACTCTTTGTAACTCAACCCCAAGACTTCTCTGTTGATGCGAAATGATTTCCAATGAATCCAAGACTTTCTCCAACTCAACCCAACTCAACCCAAAGACCTTTCCATTGACCCCAAGGCTCTTCGATTGATCCCAAATGGCTGCCAATGAATCCAAGAGTTTCTCCAACCCAACCCAAAGACTCTTCCATTGACCCCAAGACTCTTCCAATGAACCCAAGAGTTTCTCCAATTCAACTCAACTCAACCCCAAGACTCTGCCATTGACCCCAAGGCTCTCCCATTGATTCCAAACTCTTCCCAACTCAACCCAACGACTTTTCCATTGATCCCAAGACTTTCTCCAACTCAACCCAACTCAACCCAATGACTCTCCCATTGATCCGAAGACTTTTCTGTTGATCCCATGACTCTTCCGATGAATCGAAGAGTTTCTCCAACTCAACCCAACCCTTCCCAGTTGGTTCCAAACTCAACCCAACCCAACCCAAAGACTCTTCCATTGACCCCAAACGGCTTCCAATGAATCCAAGACTTTCTCCAACTCAACCCAACGACTCTCCCATTGATCCCAAACGGCTTCCAATGAATCCAAGAGTTCCTCCAACTCAACCCAAAGACTCTTCCATTGACCCCAAGACTCTTCCATTGGTTCCAAACTCAACCCAACTCAACCCAAAGACTCTTCCGTTGATCCCAAGACTCTTCCAATGATCCCAAGAGTTTCTCCAACTCAACCCAACTGAACCCAAAGACTCTTCCATTGATCCCAAACTCTTCCATTGGTTCCAAACTCTTCCCAACTCAACCCAAAGGCTCTTCCATTGATCCCAAGACTCTTCCAATGAATCCAAGAGTTTCTCCAACTCAACTCAACTCAACTCAATCCCAAGACTCTTCCATTGACCCCAAGGCTCTTCCAATGATCCCAAGAGTTTCTCCAACTCAACCCAATCCAACTCATTGATCCTAAGACTCTTCCGATGAATCCAAGACTTTCTCCAACCCAACCCAACCCAATCCAATGACTCTTCTATTGATCCTAAAACTCTCCCATTGATCCCAAGACTCTTCCAATGAACCCAAGAGTTTCTCCAATTCAACTCAACTCAACCCCAAGACTCTGCCATTGATCCCAAGACTCTCCCATTGATTCCAAACTCAACCCAACCCAACCCAAACACTCTTCCGTTGATCGCAAAACTCTCCCATTGACCACAAGACTCTTCCATTGGTTCCAAACTCTTCCCAACCCAACCCAAAGACTTTTCCACTGATCCCAAGACTTTCTCCAACTCAACCCAACTCAACCCAATGACTCTTCCATTGACCCAAAGATTCTTCCGTTGATCCCATGACTCTTCCGATGAATCCAAGAGTTTCTCCAACTCAACCCAACCCTTCTCCATTGGTTCCAAACTCTTCCCAACCCAACCCAAAGACTCTTCCATTGACCCCAAACGGCTTCCAATGAATCCAAGACTTTCTCCAACTCAACCCAATGACTCTTCCATTGATCCCAAGACTCTTCCATTGGTTCCGAACTCTTTGTAACTCAACCCCAAGACTTCTCCGTTGATGCGAAATGATTTCCAATGAATCCAAGACTTTCTCCAACTCAACCCAACTCAACCCAAAGACTTCTCCATTGACCCCAAGGCTCTTCGATTGATCCCAAATGGCTGCCGATGAATCCAAGAGTTTCTCCAACCCAACCCAAAGACTCTTCCATTGACCCCAAGACTCTTCCAATGAATCCAAGAGTTTCTCCAATTCAACTCAACTCAACCCCAAGACTCTGCCATTGACCCCAAGACTCTTCCCAACTCAACCCAAAGATTCTTCCATTGATCCCAAAACTGTTCCATTGATCCCAAGACTTTGTCCAACTCAACCCAACTCAACCCAATGACTCTCCCATTGATCTGAAGACTTTTCCGTTGATCCCAAGACTCTTCCATTGATCCCAAGAGTTTCTCCAACCCAACCCAAAGACTCTTCCATTGATCCTAAGATTCTCCCAATGAATCCAAGAGTTTCTCCAACTCAACCCAACCCTTCTCCATTGGTTCCAAACTCTTCCCAACCCAACCCAAAAATTCCCCAACCCCTCCCCCGCCGCTCACCTCAGATCGCGATCCCTCTGGGGCCGATCCTGGAGCAGCCAGAGGAGATCGAACCGCGACAGCAGCGCCGCCGGAAGCCACGAACTCAGGACTTTCTCCAACTCAACCCAAAGACTCTCCCATTGAGCCCAAGACTCTTCCAATGAATCCAAGACTTTCTCCAACTCAACCCAACTCAACCCAAAGACCTTTCCATTGACCCCAAGGCTCTCCCATTGATCCCAAACGGCTTCCGATGAATCCAAGAGTTTCTCCAACCCAATCCCAAGACTATTCCATTGATCCCAAGACTCTTCCATTGGTTCCAAACTCAACCCAACCCAACCCAAAGATTCTTCCATTGATCCCAAAACTGTTCCATTGATCCCAAGACTTTGTCCAATTCAACCCAAAGACTCTTCCATTGATCCTAAGATTCTCCCAATGAATCCAAGAGTTTCTCCAACTCAACCCAACCCTTCTCCATTGGTTCCAAACTCTTCCCAACCCAACCCAAAGATTCTTCCATTGATCCCAAACTCTCCCATTGATCCCAAGACTTTCTCCAACTCAACCCAATGACTCTTCCATTGACCCCAAGACTCTCCCATTGATTCCAAACTCAACCCAACTCAACCCAAAGACTCTTCCGTTGATCCCAAAACTCTTCCAATGAATCCAAGACTTTCTCCAACTCAACCCAACTCAACCCAAAGACTTCTCCATTGACCCCAAGACTCTTCCATTGGTTCCAAACTCTTCCCAACCCAACCCAACGACTTTTCCACTGATCCCAAGACTTTCTCCAACTCAACCCAACTCAACCCAATGACTCTCCCATTGATCCGAAGACTTTTCCGTTGATCCCATGACTCTTCCGATGAATCGAAGAGTTTCTCCAACTCAACCCAACCCTTCCCAGTTGGTTCCAAACTCAACCCAACCCAACCCAAAGACTCTTCCATTGACCCCAAACGGCTTCCAATGAATCCAAGACTTTCTCCAACTCAACCCAATGACTCTTCCATTGATCCCAAACTCTCCCATTGATCCCAAGACTTTCTCCAACTCAACCCAACGAGTCTTCCATTGATCCCAAGACTCTTCCAGTGAACCCAAGACTTTCTCCAACTCAACCCAAACCAACCCAATGACTCTTCCATTGATCCCAAGACTCTTCCATTGGTTCCGAACTCTTTGTAACTCAACCCCAAGACTTCTCTGTTGATGCGAAATGATTTCCAATGAATCCAAGACTTTCTCCAACTCAACCCAACTCAACCCAAAGACTTTTCCGTTGACCCCAAGGCTCTTCGATTGATCCCAAATGGTTTCCGATGAATCCGAGACCTTCTCCAACTCAACCCAACCCAACCCAACTCAACCCAAAGACTCTTCCATTGATCCCGAACGGCATCCGATAAATCCAAGACCTTCTCCAACTCAATCCAATCCAACCCAACCCAACCCAATGACTCTTCCATTGACCCCAAAACTCTTCCAACGATCCCAAGAGTTTTTCCAACCCAACTCAACTCAACTCAACCCAAAGACTCTTCCATTGATCCTAAAACTCTTCCATTGATCCCAAACGGCTTCCAATGAATCCAAGAGTTTCTCCAACCCAACCCCAAGACTCTTCCATTGACCCCAAGACTCTTCCAATGAACCCAAGAGTTTCTCCAATTCAACTCAACTCAACCCCAAGACTCTGCCATTGACCCCAAGACTCTTCCCAACTCAACCCAAAGATTCTTCCATTGATCCCAAAACTGTTCCATTGATCCCAAGACTTTGTCCAATTCAACCCAACTCAACCCAATGACTCTCCCATTGATCTGAAGACTTTTGCGTTGATCCCAAGACTCTTCCATTGATCCCAAGAGTTTCTCCAACTCAACCCAAAGACTTTTCCATTGACCCCAAGGCTCTTCCATTGATCCCAAACGGCTTCCGATGAATCCAAGAGTTTCTCCAACTCAACCCCAAGACTCTTCCATTGACCCCAAGACTCTTCCAATGAACCCAAGAGTTTCTCCAATTCAACTCAACTCAACCCCAAGACTCTGCCATTGATCCCAAGACTCTTCCATTGGTTCCAAACTCGTCCCAACCTAACCCAAAGGCTCTTCCATTGATCCCAAAACTCTTCCATTGATCCCAAGAGTTTCTCCAACTCAACCCAACTCAACCCAATGACTCTCCCATTGATCCGAAGACTTTTCCGTTGATCCCAAGACTCTCCCATTGGTTCCAAACTCTTCCCAACTCTTTCCAACTCAACCCCAAGACTTTTCCATTGATCTCTAAACTTTCCCATTGACCCCAAAGCTTTTTCCAACTCAACCCAATCCAACCCAAAGACTCTTCCATTGATCCCAAGACTTTTCCAATGAATCCAAGACTTTCTCCAACCCAACCCAAACCAACCCAATGACTCTTCCATTGATCCCAAGACTCTCCCATTGGTTCCAAACTCTTCCCAACCCAACCCAAAGACTCTCCCATTGATCCCAAATGGCTTCCGATGAACTCAAGACTTTCTCCAACTCAACTCAACCCAACTCAACTCAACCCAAACACTTTTCCGTTGACCCCAAGGCTCTTCCAATGAACCCAAGAGTTTCTCCAATTCAACTCAACTCAACCCCAAGACTCTTCCATTGATCCCAAGACTCTCCCATTGATTCCAAACTCAACCTAACCCAACCCAACCACTCTTCCGTTGATCGCAAAACTCTCCCATTGACCACAAGACTCTTCCATTGGTTCCAAACTCTTCCCAACCTAACCCAAAGACTTTTCCACTGATCCCAAGACTTTCTCCAACTCAACCCAACTCAACCCAATGACTCTCCCATTGATCCGAAGACTTTTCCGTTGATCCCAAGACTCTTCCGATGAATCCAAGAGTTTCTCCAACTCAATCCAACCCTTCTCCATTGGTTCCAAACTCTTCCCAACCCAACCCAAAGACTCTTCCATTGACCCCAAACGGCTTCCAATGAATCCAAGACTTTCTCCAACTCAACCCAAACCAACCCAACGACTCTTCCATTGATCCCAAGACTCTCCCATTGGTTCCGAACTCTTTGTAACTCAACCCCAAGACTTCTCTGTTGATGCGAAATGATTTCCAATGAATCCAAGACTTTCTCCAACTCAACCCAACTCAACCCAAAGACCTTTCCATTGACCCCAAGGCTCTTCGATTGATCCCAAATGGCTGCCAATGAATCCAAGAGTTTCTCCAACCCAACCCAAAGACTCTTCCATTGACCCCAAGACTCTTCCAATGAACCCAAGAGTTTCTCCAATTCAACTCAACTCAACCCCAAGACTCTGCCATTGACCCCAAGGCTCTCCCATTGATTCCAAACTCTTCCCAACTCAACCCAACGACTTTTCCATTGATCCCAAGACTTTCTCCAACTCAACCCAACTCAACCCAATGACTCTCCCATTGATCCGAAGACTTTTCTGTTGATCCCATGACTCTTCCGATGAATCGAAGAGTTTCTCCAACTCAACCCAACCCTTCCCAGTTGGTTCCAAACTCAACCCAACCCAACCCAAAGACTCTTCCATTGACCCCAAACGGCTTCCAATGAATCCAAGACTTTCTCCAACTCAACCCAACGACTCTCCCATTGATCCCAAACGGCTTCCAATGAATCCAAGAGTTCCTCCAACTCAACCCAAAGACTCTTCCATTGACCCCAAGACTCTTCCATTGGTTCCAAACTCAACCCAACTCAACCCAAAGACTCTTCCGTTGATCCCAAGACTCTTCCAATGATCCCAAGAGTTTCTCCAACTCAACCCAACTGAACCCAAAGACTCTTCCATTGATCCCAAACTCTTCCATTGGTTCCAAACTCTTCCCAACTCAACCCAAAGGCTCTTCCATTGATCCCAAGACTCTTCCAATGAATCCAAGAGTTTCTCCAACTCAACTCAACTCAACTCAATCCCAAGACTCTTCCATTGACCCCAAGGCTCTTCCAATGATCCCAAGAGTTTCTCCAACTCAACCCAATCCAACTCATTGATCCTAAGACTCTTCCGATGAATCCAAGACTTTCTCCAACCCAACCCAACCCAATCCAATGACTCTTCTATTGATCCTAAAACTCTCCCATTGATCCCAAGACTCTTCCAATGAACCCAAGAGTTTCTCCAATTCAACTCAACTCAACCCCAAGACTCTGCCATTGATCCCAAGACTCTCCCATTGATTCCAAACTCAACCCAACCCAACCCAAACACTCTTCCGTTGATCGCAAAACTCTCCCATTGACCACAAGACTCTTCCATTGGTTCCAAACTCTTCCCAACCCAACCCAAAGACTCTTCCATTGATCCTAAGATTCTCCCAATGAATCCAAGAGTTTCTCCAACTCAACCCAACCCTTCCCAGTTGGTTCCAAACTCTTCCCAACCCAACCCAAAGACTCTTCCGTTGATCGCAAAACTCTTCCGATGATCCCAAGACTTTCTCCAACTCAACCCAACGACTCTTCCATTGATCCCAAGACTCTTCCAGTGAACTCAAGGCTTTCTCCAACTCAACCCAAACCAACCCAATGACTCTTCCATTGATCCCAAGACTCTTCCATTGGTTCCGAACTCTTTGTAACTCAACCCCAAGACTTCTCCGTTGATGCGAAATGATTTCCAATGAATCCAAGACTTTCTCCAACTCAACCCAACTCAACCCAAAGACTTTTCCGTTGACCCCAAGGCTCTTCGATTGATCCCAAATGGCTGCCAATGAATCCAAGAGTTTCTCCAACCCAATCCCAAGACTCTTCCATTGACCCCAAGACTCTTCCAATGAACCCAAGAGTTTCTCCAATTCAACTCAACTCAACCCCAAGACTCTGCCATTGACCCCAAGGCTCTCCCATTGATTCCAAACTCTTCCCAACTCAACCCAATGACTCTTCCATTGATCCCAAAACTGTTCCATTGATCCCAAGACTTTTTCCAACTCAACCCAACCCTTCCCCCACCCCTCCCCCGCCCCCCGGCGCCGCTCACCTCAGATCGCGATCCCTCTGGGGCCGATCCTGGAGCAGCCAGAGGAGATCGAACCGCGACAGCAGCGCCGCCGGAAGCCTCAGGTTGTGCTCCAGACTGCGGCGAGGATCGTAACGCCCCAGGGCGGGGTTGGCGGCGGCCAGGACGGCGCAGCGAGCGTTGAGCGTGGCCACCACGCCGGCCTTGGCCACGGCCACGCTCTGCTGCTCCAGGGCCTCGTGCACGGCCACGCGGTCGGAGTCGAGCATTTTGTCGAATTCGTCGATGCAGCAAACGCCGCGGTCGGCAAGGACCAGGGCGCCGCCCTCCAGGGTGAGCTCGCCGCTCTGGGGGTCGCGGAGAACCGCGGCCGTGAGGCCCACGCCCGAGGAGCCGCGGCCTGTGGTGTACTGGCCTGAGAAATAGGGGAAAAACGGGAAAAATCGGGGTTAAAATCGGGGAAAAATGGAGAAAACGGGGTTAAAATCGGGAAAAAATGGAGAAAACGGGGTTAAAATCGGGGAAAAAATGGGGAAAAAATAGCAAAAACAGGGTGAGAAATGGGGAAAAAATGAGTTAAATAAGTTGAAGAGGAAGAAGATCAAAAAGATGAAAAAGATGAGGAAGAGGAGGAAGAAAATGAAGACCATGAAGAAAAGGAAAAAGAAGAAGAGGAAGAGGAGGAAGAAAATTAAGAAGATGAAGAAAAGGAGAAAGAGGAAGAGGAAGAAGATGAAGAGGAAGGAGATCAAAAAGATGAAAAAGATGAGGAAGAGGAGGAAGAAAATGAAGAAAGAAAAAGAGAAAGAGGAAGATGAAGAAGATGAAGAGGAAGAAGATCAAGAAGATGAAAAAGATGAGGAAGAGGAGGAAGAAAATGAAGAAGATGAAGAAAAGGAAAAAGAGGAAGAGGATGAAGAAGAGGAAGATGAAGAAAAGGAAAAAAAGGAAGATGAAGACGAACAGGAAGAAAATCAAAAAGATGAAAAAGATGAGGAAGAAGACGAAGAAAATGAAGAAGATGAAGAAAAGGAAAAAGGACGAGGAGGATGAAGAAAAGGAAGATGACGAAAAGGAGAAAGAGGAAGAGGAGGAAAAAGATGAAGAAGATGAAGAAAAGGAAAAAGGAAGAGAAGGATGAAGAGGAAGATGAAGAAAAGGAGAAGGAGGAAGACGAAGAAGACGAAGAGGAAGAGAATCAAGAAAATAAAAAAGATGACGAAGAGGAGGAAGAAAATGAAGAAGAAAAGGAAAAACAGGAAGAGGAAGAGGAGGATGAAGAAGAGGAAGGTGAAGAAAAGGAAGAAGAGGAAGAGAAAGGAGATCAAAAAGATGAAAAAGATGAGGAAGAAGAGGAAGAAAATGAAGGAGATGAAGAAAAGGAAAAAGAGGAAGAGAAGGATGAAGAAAATGAAGAAAAAGAGGAAGATGAAGAAGTGGAAGAAAATCAAGAGGATGAAAAAGATGAAGAAGAGGAGGAAGAGGAGGAAGAAAATGAAGAAGAAAAGGGAAAAGAAAAGGAAAAAGAAGAAGAGGAAGAGGAGGATGAAGAAGAGAAAGATGAAGAAAAGGAGAAAGAGGAAGAGGAGGAAAAAGATGAAGAAAATGAAGAAAAGGAGAAAGAGGAAGATGAAGAAGACGAAGAGGAAGAAGATCAAAAAGATAAAAAAAGATGAGGAAGAGGAGGAAGAGAATGAAGAAGAAGAAGATGAAGAGGATGAAGAAAAGGAGGAAGAGGAAGAGAAGGAAGAGGATGAAAATCAAAAAGATGAAAAAGATGAGGAAAAAGAGGAAGAAAATGAAGAAGATGAAGAAAAGTAAGAAAAGGAAGACGAAGAGGAAGAAGATCAAGAAAATGAAAAAGATGAGGAAGAGGAGGAAGAAGAGGAAGAAGAAAAGGGAAAAGAAAAGGAAAAAGAAGAGGAGGAAGAGGAAGAGGAGGAAGATGAAAAGGAGGAGGAAGAGGAGGAGGCCGAAGGCTCACTGCGCGGCGCCAGGCGATCGATGTAGGACAGGAGCTGAGACTTGGCCACGCCAGGATCTCCCATCAGACAGATGTTGATGTTCCCTGAAACGGGGGAAAAAACGGGAAAAATGAGAAAAACGGGGAAAAAACAAGAAAAAATGGGGAAAAATGGGGAAAAATGGGGAAAAATGGGGAAAAAATGGGGGGAAATTGGGGGAAAAATGGGAAAAAATGGGGAAAATTGGGGAAAAATAGGGGAAAAATGGGGAAAAAATGGGAAAAATGGGAAAAAATGGGAAAATTGGGGAAAATTGGGGAAAAATAGGGGAAAAATGGGGAAAAAATGGGAAAAATGGGAAAAAATGGGAAAAAATGGGAAAAAATGGGGAAAATTGGGAAAAAATGGGAAAAAATGGGGAAAAAATAGAGCAAAATGGCAGAAAAAATGAGAAAAATGTGGAAAACCTCGGAAAATTGGGGAAAAAATGGGGAAAAAATGGGGAAAAAATAGAGCAAAATGGGGGAAAAATGGGAAAAAATGATAAAAACTGGGAAAAAACAATAAAAAATGGGGAAAAATGGGAAAAACCAGGAGAAAAAATAGGGGAAAAATGGGGAAAAAATGGGAAAAACTCAGAAATTTGGGTCAGGAAAAGAAAAAAAAAATCACAGAATTTAGGTCAGGAAAAGAGAAAAATTGGAGAAAAAACCACAAATTTGGGTCAGGAAAAGGGAAAAATTTTCCCATGGTTTTCCCAAAGATTTTCGAGGGATTTTTCTGGAATTTTCCCAGGATTTTTTTCAGGATTTTCCCAAAAAATTTTCTGGGATTTTCCCAGTGCTTTCTCAGGGATTTTTCTGTGATTTTTCTCAGGTTTTTTTTTTTTGGATTTTGTCTGGGATTTTCCCAAGGATTTTTCTGCGATTTTCCCATGACTTTCCCAGGGATTTTCCAGGGATTTTTCCAGGGTTTTTTTGGGGAATTTATCTGGGACTTTTCTGGGATTTTTCTGCGATTTTCCCCAGAATTTTCCCAGGGATTTCTTGGGTTTGCTTCTGTGATATTCCTGGGATTTTTCCAGGGATTTTCCCATGATTTTCCTGGATTTTTTTCTGGAATTTTCCCAGGAATTTCCTGTGATTTCCCCGGAACTTTGCCATTATTTTCCCTGGATTTTCCCATAATTTTCCCACTATTTTCATGTAATTTTCCTGGAATTTTTTCCACAATTTTCCTGGGATTTTCCCATCATTTTCTCAAGGTTTTTTGGGGATTTTTCCCACGATTTTCCCAGGGATTTTCCCATTATTTTCCCCCCATTTTCCCCATAATTTCCCCGAAACTTTCCCATATTTTTCCCGGATTTTTCCCATATTTTTCCCGGATTTTTCCAAGATTTTTCTCATATTTTTCCTGGATGTTTCCCATATTTTTCCCAGATTTTCCCATATTTTTCTCAGATGTTTCCCATATTTTCCCCGTATTTTTCCCATATTTTCCCCAGATGTTTCCCATATTTTTCCCACATTTTCCCCATATTTTTCCCATATTTTTCCCGTATTTTTCCCGGATGTTTCCCATATTTTTGCCAGATTTTTCCTGGATTTCCCCCATATTTTTCCCTTCTTTTCCCCGGATTTTTCCCATATTTTTCCCATATTTTTCCCACATTTTCCCCGTATTTTTCCCATATTTTTCCCGTATTTTTCCCGTATTTTTCCCTGATTTTGGCTGACCTCGGATGCGCATGCCGCGGGGGCTTCGCTCCACTCCTCCCACCAGGAGGAGCAGCAGAGATTTCTTCACATCCTCGTGGCCGAAGATCTCCGGAGCGATGGAGGCTGCGAGTTTGCCGTAGAAATCCTCCTCTGGAACGGGAAAAAAATTGGAATTTTAGGGGGAAAAATCAGGAATTCGATGGGGAAAAATCGGGGATTTGATGGGGAAAAATTATAGATTTAATGGGGAAAAATCAGGGATTTGGAGCAGAAAAATTAGGAATTTTAGGGGGAAAAATCGGAGATTTTATGGGGAAAATTCGGGGATTTAATGAGGAAAAATCGGGGATTTTATGGGGGAAAAATCGGGGATTTTATGGGAAAAAATCAGGGATTTAACGGGGAAAAATCGGAGATTTTATGAGGAAAAATCAGGGATTTTAGGGGGAAATATTGGGAACTTGGAGCAGAAAAATTGGGAATTTTATGGGGGAAAATCAGGAATTTTATGGGGAAAAATCAGGGATTTTATGGGGAAAAATCAGGGATTTGATGGGGAAAAATTGGGGATTTGATGGGGAAAAATCGGGGATTTAATGGGAGAAAATTGGGAATTTTATGGGGAAAATTCGGGAATTTGGAGCAGAAAAATTGGGAATTTTATGGGACAAAAATCGGGGATTTTAGGGGGAAAAATCGGGGATTTTAGGGGGAAAAATTGGGGATTTTATGGGGGAAAATTGGGGATTTTATGGCAAAATATTGGGAATTTGGAGCAGAAAAATTGGGAATTTTATGGGGAAAATGGGGGATTTTATGGGAAAAATGGGGGATTTTATGGGAAAAAATTGGGAATTTAATGTGGGAAAAATAGGGAATTTGGGGGCGATGGAGGCTGCGAGTTTGCCGTAAAAATCCTCCTCTGGAACGGGAAAAAAATTGGAATTTTAGGGGAAAAAATCAGGAATTTGGAGCGGAAAAATCGGGGATTTGATGGGGAAAAATCAGGGATTTTATGGGGAAAAAATGGGAATTTAGAACAGAAAAATTGGGAATTTTATAGGGGAAAATTGGAGATTTTATGGGGGAAAATCAGGAATTTTATGGGGAAATATTGGGAATTTGGAGCAGAAAAATTGGGAATTTTATGGGGAAAATTGGGAATTTTATGGGGAAAAATCACGAATTTAATGTGGGAAAAATAGGGAATTTGGGAGCGATGGAGGCTGCGAGTTTGCCGTAGAAATCCTCCTCTGGAACGGGAAAAAATCGGGGATTTTATGGGGAAAAATTATAGATTTAATGTGGGAAAAATGGGGATTTTATGGGGAAAAATTATAGATTTAATGGGGGAAAATTGGGGATTTTATGGGGAAAAATTGGGAATTTAATGTGGGAAAAATAAGGAATTTGGGGGTGATGGAGGCTGCGAGTTTGCCGTAAAAATCCTCCTCTGGAACGGGAAAAAATCGGGAATTTTAGGGGGAAAATTGGGGATTTGATGGGGAAAAATCGAGGATTTAATGGGGAAAATCGGGAATTTTATGGGGAAAAAAATTGGGGATTTTATGGGAAAAAATCAGGAAATTGGAGCGGAAAAATTGGGGATTTGATGGGGAAAAATCGGGGATTTTATGGGGAAAAATTATAGATTTAATGTGGGAAAAATGGGGTGAAAATGGGGGATTTAATGGGGAAAAATTGGGAATCTTATGGGGAAAAGTCAGGGATTTTATGGGGAAAAATCGGGGATTTAATGGGGAAAAATCGGGAATTTAATGGGAAAAAAATCGGGAATTTTAGGGGGAAAAATCAGGAATTTGGAAAAAATTGACCAGAGAAACTAAGAATACCAGAAGTTGGCAGGAATTGCCTCAAAATCCCATTTTTCCCCAATTTTTCCCCCCATTTTTTTTTCCAATTTTTTCCCCCAAAATCCAAGTTTTTAATATTTTTCCCAAAATCCCATTTTTATCTCATTTTTTTCCCCATTTTCCCCCAAAAAATCCCATTTTTCTCCATTTTTTTCCCATTTTTCAACCAAAATCCCAATTTTTTCCCCATTTTTTTCCCAATTTTTCCCCCATTTTTTCCCCAATTTTTTCCCCTTTTCCCCAAAAATCCGAATTTTTAATATTTTTCCCAAAATCCCATTTTTATCCCATTTTTCCCCCCAAAATCCCATTTTTCTCCATTTTTTTCCCATTTCTCAACCAAAATCCCAATTTTTTCCCCATTTTTTTCCCTTTTTCCCCCCAAAATCCCAATTTTTCCTCCAAAATCCCATTTTTCCTCCGTTTCTTCCCCATTTTTTTCTGTTTTCCTCCAAAATCCATTTTTTTCCCCAAAAACCCAAACTTTTAAAAATTTTTTTTCCCAAAATTGTGGTTTTTCGCCCCAGAAAAATCCCTTTTTCCCCCCAAAATCCCATTTTTCCCCCATTTTTATCCCAATTTTTCCCTCAAAAATCCTTTTTTCCCCCATTTTTCCCTCATTTTTTTCCCCCCAAAATCCAAATTTTTTATTTTTCCCAAAATCGCCATTTTCCCCCCAAAAAATTCCATTTATTCCCCCAAAAAATCCCATTTTTTTCCTATTTTTGCCCCCCAAAAATCCCAATTTTTTCCCATTTTTCCCCATTTTTTTCCCCTTTTCCCCCCAAAAATCCCATTTTTCTCCCCAAAATCCCAATTTTCCCCCAAACCCCAATATTTTTTTTAATATTTTTTCCCAAAATTGTGGTTTTTCGCCCCAGAAAAATCCCTTTTTCCCCCCAAAATCCCATTTTCCCCCCATTTTTATCCCAATTTTTCCCTCAAAAATCCTTTTTTCCCCCCATTTTTCCCTCATTTTTTTCCCCCCAAAATCCAAATTTTTTATTTTTTCCCAAAATCGCCATTTTTATCTCATTTTTTTCCCCATTTTCCCCCCAAAAATCCCATTTTTCTCCATTTTTTTACCAAAATCCCCATTTTTTCCCAATTTTTCTCTTTGCTCCCCAAAATCCCATTTTTCCCCCCAAACTTTTTCCATTTTTCCCCAAAACCACACTTTTTCATCCCAAAAAATCCCATTTTCCCCCAATTTTTTGCTTCAAAATCCCATTTTTTCCCCAAAAATTCCATTTTTTCTGCATTTTTCTCCCCAAAATCCCAATTTTTCCCCCCAAACCCCAATTTTTTTTTAATATTTTTTCCCAAAATTGTGGTTTTTCGCCCCAGAAAAATCCCTTTTTCCCCCCAAAATCCCATTTTTCCCCCATTTTTATCCCAATTTTTCCCTCAAAAATCCTTTTTTTCCCCCATTTTTCCCTCATTTTTTTCCCCCCAAAATCCAAATTTTTTATTTTTTCCCAAAATCGCCATTTTCCCCCCAAAAAATTCCATTTATTCCCCCAAAAAATCCCATTTTTTTCCTATTTTTGCCCCCCAAAAATCCCAATTTTTTCCCATTTTTCCCCATTTTTTTTCCCTTTTCCCCCCAAAATCCCATTTTTCTCCCCAAAATCCCAATTTTTCCCCCCAAACCCCAATTTTTTTTAATATTTTTTCCCAAAATTGTGGTTTTTCGCCCCAAATCTGACCTGTTCCGGTGATGCTCCTGAGCTCCTCGGGGCTGAGCTCTGCTCCTTCCTCCTCCTCCTCGCTCTTGTTCACTTTGCTCACGTGGTGAACCTCCAGGAACGTCTCTGACAATAATCCCTGGAATTTGGGGAGAAAAATGGGAATTTTGGGAAAAAAGGAAAAAAAAATCGGAATTTTTGGTGAAAAAATGGGATTTTTTGGGGAAAAAACGGCGAAAAAATGAGATTTTTGGGGGGAAAAACAAAGAAAAAATGAGATTTTTGAGCAAAAAAGTGGAAAAAAATATGGGGGAAAATAGGATTTGGGGGAAAAAATGAAAGTTTTGGGAAAAACGGGAAAAAATCGGAATTTTTTTAGGGAAAAAATGAGAATTTTGGGGGAAAAATTGGGATTTTTGGGGGAAAAATGGGGATTTGGGGTCACACAGGTGGTGAACCTCCAGGAACGTTTCTGACAATAATCCCTGGAATTTGGGGAGAAAAATGGGAATTTTGGGAAAAAAGGAAAAAAAAAATCGGAATTTTTGGTGAAAAAATGGGATTTTTTGGGGAAAAAACGGCGAAAAAATGAGATTTTTTGGGGGGAAAAAATGGGGAAAAAATGAGATTTTTTGGGGGAAAAATCAGGAAAAAATGAGATTTTTGAAAGAAAAAATGGAAAGAAGTATGGGGAAAAATAGGATTTGGGGAAAAAATGGGAATTTTGGGAAAAAATGGGAAAAAAGGGAATTTTGGGGGGAAAAATGGGAATAAAATGGGAAAAAATGACAATTTGGGGACACTCAGGTGAGGCTGTGCTCACGTGGTGAACCTCCAGGAACGTCTCTGACAATAAACCCTGGAATTTGGGGAGAAAAATGGGAATTTTGGGAAAAAAGGGAAAAAAAAATCGTAATTTTTGGTGAAAAAATGGGATTTTTTGGGGAAAAAACGGTGAAAAAATGAGATTTTTTGGGGAAAAATGGGGAAAAAATGAGATTTTTTGGGGGAAAAATCAGGAAAAAATGAGATTTTTGAACAAAAAATGGAAAAAAGTATGGGGGAAAATTGGGATTTTGGGGGAAAAAATGGGAATTTTAGGAAAAAATGGGAAAAAAGGGAATTTTGGGGGGAAAAATGGGAATAAAATGGGAAAAAATGACAATTAGGGGACACTCAGGTGAGGCTGTGCTCACGTGGTGAACCTCCAGGAACGTCTCTGACAATAATCCCTGGAATTTGGGTGAAAAAAGCACAATTTTGGGAAAAAAGGAAAAAAAAAATCGGAATTTTTGGTGAAAAAATGGGATTTTTTGGGGAAAAAACGGCGAAAAAATGAGATTTTTGGGGGGAAAAACGGCGAAAAAATGAGATTATTGAAAGAAAAAATGGAGAGAAGTATGGGGAAAAAATGAGAGTTTTGGGAAAAAAATGGAAAAAATGGGAATTTTGGGAAAAAATGGGAAAAAAATGGGAATTTGGGGGGAAAATTGGGAAAAAAATGGGGAAAAATTGGGATTTTTGGGGGGAAAAATGGGGATTTGGGGTCACACAGGTGGTGAACCTCCAGGAACGTCTCTGACAATAATCCCTGGAATTTGGGTGAAAAAAGCACAATTTTGGGAAAAAAGGAAAAAAAAAAATCGTAATTTTTGGTGAAAAAATGGGATTTTTTTTGGGAAAAAACGGCGAAAAAATGAGATTTTTTGGGGGAAAAACAAAGAAAAAATGAGATTTTTGAAAGAAAAAATGGAAAGAAGTATGGGGAAAAAATGAGAGTTTTGGGAAAAAATGGAAAAAATGGGAATTTTGGGAAAAAATGGGAAAAAAAAGGGAATTTTGGGAAAAAATTGGGAAAAACGGAGAAAAAATGGAGAAAAAATAGGGAAAAAATGGGGATTTGGGGTCACACAGGTGGTGAACCTCCAGGAACGTCTCTGACAATAATCCCTGGAATTTGGGTGAAAAAGCACAATTTTGGGAAAAAAGGGAAAAAAAAATCGTAATTTTTGGTGAAAAAATGGGATTTTTTGGGGAAAAAACAGCGAAAAAATGAGATTTTTTTGGGGAAAAAATGGGGAAAAAATGAGATTTTTTGGGGGAAAAATCAGGAAAAAATGAGATTTTTGAACAAAAAATGGAAAAAAGTATGGGGGGAAAATTGGGATTTTGGGGAAAAAATGGGAATTTTGGAAAAAATGGGGAAAAAAGGGAATTTTGGGGGGAAAAAATGGGAATAAAATGGAGAAAAAATGACGATTTGGGGACACTCAGGTGAGGCTGTGCTCACGTGGTGAACCTCCAGGAACGTCTCTGACAATAATCCCTGAATTTGGGTGAAAAAAGAACAATTTTGGGAAAAAAGGAAAAAAAAATTGGATTTTTGGTGAAAAAAATGGGATTTTTTGGGGAAAAAACGGCGAAAAAAATGAGATTTTTGGGGGGAAAAACAAAGAAAAAATGAGATTTTTGAAAGAAAAAATGGAAAGAAGTATGGGGAAAAATAGGATTTGGGGAAAAAATGAAAGTTTTGGAAAAACGGGAAAAAATTGGAATTTTTTTAGGAAAAAAATGAGAATTTTGAGGGAAAATTGGGATTTTTGGCGGGAATGGAGAAAAAATGGGGATTTGGGGTCACACAGGTGGTGAACCTCCAGGAATGTTTCTGACAATAATCCCTGGAATTTGGGGAGAAAAATGGGAATTTTGGGAAAAAAGGAAAAAAAAAAACGGAATTTTTGGTGAAAAAATGGGATTTTTTGGGGAAAAAAGGGCGAAAAAATAGCATTTTTTGGGGAAAAACAAAGAAAAAATGAGATTTTTGAGCGAAAAAGTGGAAAAAAATATGGGGAAAAATAGGATTTGGGGGAAAAAATGAAAGTTTTGGGAAAAACGGGAAAAAATCGGAATTTTTTAGGAAAAAAATGAGAATTTTGAGGGAAAATTGGGATTTTTGGGGGAATGGAGAAAAAATGGGGATTTGGGGTCACACAGGTGGTGAACCTCCAGGAACGTCTCTGACAATAATCCCTGGAATTTGGGGAGAAAAATGGGAATTTTGGGAAAAAAGGAAAAAAAAAATCGGAATTTTTGGTGAAAAATGGGATTTTTTGGGAAAAAACGGCGAAAAAATGAGATTTTTTGGGGGAAAAATGGGGAAAAAATGAGATTTTTTGGGGAAAAATCAGGAAAAAATGAGATTTTTGAACAAAAAATGGAAAAAAGTATGGGGGGAAAATTGGATTTTGGGGAAAAAATGGGAATTTTGGGAAAAAATGGGAAAAAAGGGAATTTTGGGGGGAAAAATGGGAATAAAATGGGAAAAAATGACAATTAGGGGACACTCAGGTGAGGCTGTGCTCACGTGGTGAACCTCCAGGAACGTCTCTGACAATAATCCCTGGAATTTGGGGAGAAAAATGGGAATTTTGGGAAAAAAGGAAAAAAAAAATCGGAATTTTTGGTGAAAAAATGGGATTTTTTTGGGAAAAACGGCGAAAAAATAGCGTTTTTTTGGGCAAGAAATGGGGAAAAAATGAGATTTTCAAGCAAAAAAGTGGAAAAAAATATGGGGAAAAATAGGATTTGGGGGAAAAAATGAAAGTTTTGGAAAAACGGGAAAAAATCGGAATTTTTTTAGGAAAAAAATGAGAATTTTGAGGGAAAATTGGGATTTTTGGGGGGAATGGAGAAAAAATGGGGATTTGGGGTCACACAGGTGGTGAACCTCCAGGAACGTCTCTGACAATAATCCCTGGAATTTGGGTGAAAAAAGCACAATTTTGGGAAAAAAGGGAAAAAAAAATCGGAATTTTTGGTGAAAAAATGGGATTTTTTTGGGGAAAAACGGCATTTTTGAGCGAAAGAATTGAAAAAAGTATGGGGAAAAAATGAGTAATTTTTGGGGAAAAAATGGGAAATTTTGGGGGAAAATGGGAAATTTTGGGGGAAAATGGGAAATTTTGGGGGAAAATGGGAAATCTGGGGGAAAATATGGGAAATTTTGGGGAAAAATGGGAAATTTTGGGGAAAGAATGGGAAATTTTGGGGAAAGAATGGGAAATCTGGGGGAAAATATGGGAAATTTTGGGGAAAAATGGGAAATTTTGGGGGAAAAATGGGAAATTTTGGGGAAAAAAAGGGAAATTTTGGGGGAAAATGGGAAATTTTGGGGGAAAAATGGGAAATTTTGGGGGAAAATGGGAAATTTTGGGGAAAAATGGGAAATTTTGGGGAAAAAATGGGAAATTTTGGGGGAAAAATGGGAAATTTTGGGGGAAAATGGGAAATTTTGGGGGAAAAATGGGAAAATTTTGGGGGAAAATTGGAAATTTTGGGGAAAAATGGGAAATTTTGGGGAAAAATGGGAAATTTTGGGGAGAAAAATGGAAATTTTGGCAGAAAAAATGGGAAATTTTGAAGAAAAAGTGCAATTTTTTGGGGGAAAAAAAAGGGAATTTTTGGGAATAACGGAAATTTTGGGAAAAATAAAAAGGGATTTGGGTCCCAGGTGATTTTGGGATAAATTTTGGGCTCTCACCTGCGTCACCTGCCGAAATCCAGGCTTCAGCAGGGGCAGGAAGGGAAATTTTTGGGTCCCAGGTGAGTTTTGGGGTCAGACAGGTGAGATTGGGAGGGAAAATGGGAAATTTTGGGGAAAAAATGGGAAATTTAGGGGAAAAAATGGGAAATTTTGGGGGGAAATGGGAAATTTTGGGGGAAAAATGGGAAATTTTGGGGGAAAAAATGGGAAATTTTGGGGAAAAATGGGAAATTTTGAGGGAAAATGGGAAATTTGGGGGAAAAAATGGGAAATTTGGGGGAAAAAATGGGAAATTTGGGGGAAAAATGGGAAATTTTGGGAAAAAAAATGAAAATTTTGGCAGAAAAAATGGGAAATTTTGAAGAAAAAGTGCAATTTTTTGGGGGAAAAAAAGGGAATTTTTGGGAATAACGGAAATTTTGGGAAAAATAAAAAGGGATTTGGGTCCCAGGTGATTTTGGGATAAATTTTGGGCTCTCACCTGCGTCACCTGCCGAAATCCAGGCCTCAGCAGGGGCAGGAAGGGAAATTTTTGGGTCCCAGGTGAGTTTTGGGGTCAGACAGGTGAGATTGGGAGGGAAAATGGGAAATTTTGGGGAAAAAAATGGGAAATTTAGGGGAAAAAATGGGAAATTTTGGGGAAAAAATGGGAAATTTGGGGGAAAAAAGGGAAATTTGGGGGAAAAAATGGGAAATTTGGGGGGAAAAGGGGAATTTTTGGGCTAGAATGGGAAATTCTGGGAAAAAAACCCAGGAATCTTGGGGGGAAAAAATGGGCATTTTTGGCAGAAAAAATGGGAATTTGGGGGAAAAAAGGGGAAATTTGGGGGGAAAAGGGGAATTTTTGGGGCTAGAATGGGAAATTCTGGGAAAAAAACCCAGGAATCTTGGGGGAAAAAATGGGTATTTTTGGCAGAAAAAATGGGAATTTGGGGGAAAAAAGGGGAAATTTGGGGGGGAAAAGGGGAATTTTGGGGAAAAATGGGAAATTTTGGGGAAAAAACCAGGAATCTTGGGGGGAAAAATGGGTATTTTTGGCAGAAAAAATGGGGAATTTGGGGGAAAGAACGGGGATTTTGGCGGGAAAAAAAGGTTTTTGGGTCCCAGGTATATTTTTGGGGTCTCACCTGTATATTTTGGGATAAATTTTGGGCTCTCACCTGCGTCACCTGCCGAAATCCAGGCTTCAGGAGGGGCAGGAAAGCTCCGCTGACCTTGACGTGATCCCCAGGCTGAGCCTGGCGAGCGTTGGCTCCACTCAGGTGAAGGCACAGAGAGCGCGGCAGGTGACCCACGGGGACCTGGTCCGACTGGAACACAGAAATTTGGGGAAATTTGGGAATTTTTGGGAAAAATTCGGGACATTTCGGGGTTTTTTTGGAGAAAATTTGGGGTTTTTTTGGGACATTTTGAGGCTGTTTTGGGTGATTTGGGACATTCGGCCTCACACAGAGAGCACGGCAGGTGAACCACGGGGACCTGGTCTGACTGGAACACAGAAATTTGGGAAAAAATTGGGAATTTTTGGGAAAAATTTGGGATTTTTTGAGGAAAATTTGGGATTTTTTGGGGAAAATTTGGCATTTTTTGGGACATTTTGGAACATTTGGTCCCACACAGGTGAAGGCACAGATAGCGCAGCAGGTGACCCACGGGGACCTGGTCAGACTGGAACACAGAAATTTGGGGAAATTTGGGATATTTTGGGAAAAATTTGGGATTTTTTCAGGAAAATTTGGGATTTTTTGGGGTTTCTCAGGGAAAATTTGGGATTTTTTGGAGAAAATTTGGGGTTTTTTGTGATTTTTGGGGATGTTTTGGGACGTTTTGGGACATTCGGCACCACACAGAGAGCGCGGCAGGTGAACCACGGGGACCTGGTCTGACTGAAACACAGAAATTTGGGGAAATTTGGGATATTTTGGGAAAAATCTGGGATTTTTTGGGGAAAATTTGGGATTTTTTTGGGAAAATTCAGGGGTTTTTGTGATTTTTGGGGACATTTTGGGACATTCGGCCTCACACAGAGAGCGCGGCAGGTGACCCACGGGGACCTGGTCTGACTGAAACACAGAAATTTGGGGAAATTTGGGATATTTTGGGAAAAATCTGGGATTTTTTGGGGAAAATTTGGGATTTTTTTGGGAAAATTCAGGGGTTTTTGTGATTTTGGGGACATTTTGGGACATTCGGCCTCACACAGAGAGCGCGG
Organism: Acanthornis magna; assembly: GCA_036785705.1. Classification (NCBI taxonomy): domain Eukaryota; kingdom Metazoa; phylum Chordata; class Aves; order Passeriformes; family Acanthizidae; genus Acanthornis; species Acanthornis magna. The sequence goes on along the minus strand of JAWUZG010000955.1, from coordinate 39,397 downwards.
CAGGTGACCCACGGGGACCTGGTCTGACTGAAACACAGAAATTTGGGGAAATTGGGATGTTTTGGGAAAAATTTGGGACTTTTTGGGGAAAATTTGGGATTTTTTGGGGAAAATTCGGGACATTTCGGGGTTTTTTTGGAGAAAATTTGGGGTTTTTTGGGCTTTTTGGGGATGTTTTGCGATATTTGGCACCACACAGAGAGCGCGGCAGGTGACCCACGGGGACCTGGTCTGACTGGAACACAGAAATTTGGGATATTTTGGGAAAATTTGGGACATTTCGGGAAAAATTTGGGATTTTTTGGGGTTTTTTGGGGAAAATTTGGGATTTTTTTGGGAAAATTCAGGGGTTTTTGTGATTTTTGGGGACATTTTGGGACATTCGGCCTCACACAGAGAGCGCGGCAGGTGACTCACAGGGACCTGGTCTGACTGGAAAACAGAAATTTGGGACATTTTAGGGAAAATTTGGGACATTTCGGGAAAAATTTGGGATTTTTTGAGGTAAATTTGGGGGTAAATTCCAAAATTCCTCGAGTTTGGTGGATTTGGAGCCAATTTCAGGACTCCGGTGGTCATTTTGAAGGCCCGGGCCACCACTTTGGAGCCATTTCTGAGGGAATTTTTGATTTTCCTGAGGGAATTTTTGGGGATTTTGGGCTCTCCTGGCAGGAATTTCAGAATCCTCCCTCACTCAGATATTCCTAAATCCAAAATTCCTCGAATTTGGTGGATTTGGAGCCAATTTTAGGACTCCAGTGGCCATTTTGAAGGCCCGGGCTGCCATTTTGAAGGCCCTGGTGGCCATTTTGGAGCCATTTCTGAGGAGATTTTTGATTTTTCTGAGGGAATTTTTGAGGATTTTGGGGTCTCCCAGCAGGAATTTGGGTCTCCCCCCTCACTCACGTGTTCCTGGATCCAAAATTCCAAAAATTTGATAGATTTCAAACCAATTTTAGGACTCTGGCAGCCATTTTGAAGGCCCCGGTCACCATTCTGGAGCCATTTCTGAGGGGATTTTTGAGGATTTTGGAGTTTTCTGAGGGAATTTTTGGGGATTTTGGGGTTCCCCCCTCACTCATGAGTTCCTGATACAAAATTCCTGGAATTTGGTGAATTTGGAGCCAATTTTAGGACTCTGGCCGCCATTTTGAAGGCCCGGGCCACCATTTTGAAGGCCCTGGTGGCCATTTTGGAGCCATTTCTGAGGAGATTTTTGATTTTTCTGAGGGAATTTTTTTGGATTTTGGGGTCTCCCGGCAGGAATTTGGGGCTCCCCCCTCACTCACGTGTTCCTGGATCCAAAATTCCAAAAATTTGATAGATTTCGAACCAATTTTAGGACTCTGGCAGCCATTTTGAAGGCCCCGGTCGCCATTTTGGAGCCATTTCTGAGGGGATTTTTGAGGATTTTGGAGTTTTCTGAGGGAATTTTTTTGGAATTTGGGGTTCCCCCCTCACTCATGAGTTCCTGATACAAAATTCCTGGAATTTGGTGAATTTGGAGCCAATTTAAGGACTCTGGCCGCCATTTTGAAGGCCTGGGCCACCACTTTGGAGCCATTTCTGAGGGAATTTTTGATTTTTCTGAGGGAATTTTGGGGGATTTTGGGATTCCCCCCTCACTCATGTGTTCCTGATCCAAAATTCCTGGAAATTGGTGGATTTGGAGCCAATTTTAGGACTCCGTTTGCCATTTTGAAGGCCCGGGCCGCCATTTTGAAGGCCCTGGTGGCCATTTTGGAGCCATTTCTGAGGAGATTTTTTATTTTTCTGAGGGAATTTTTGAGGATTTTGGGGTCTCCCAGCAGGAATTTGGGTCTCCCCCCTCACTCACGTGTTCCTGGATCCAAAATTCCAAAAATTTGATTGATTTAGAACCAATTTTAGTACTCTGGCAGCCATTTTGAAGGCCCCGGTCGCCATTTTGGAGCCATTTCTGAGGGGATTTTTGAGGATTTTGGAGTTTTCTGAGGGAATTTTTGGGGATTTTGGGGTCTCCCCCTCACTCACGTGTTCCTGGATCCGCAGTTCCTGGAATTTGGTGAATTTGGAGCCGCGGCTCTGCAGGTAAAGCCTCCCCCCCGAGCGGTTGGTTTGGCACTCCCGGCTGGGGCAGAGCAGCAGAGGTGTGAAAGTTGGGCCTTCGATCTGAGGAAAAAAACCACAAAAATTCAAAGATTTACCCCAAAAAACTCACCCGAAACCCAAAAATTCACCAAAAATTTAAAAAATCCACCTGAAAATTAAAAAAACCACCTGGAAATTAAAAAATATCCACCTGAAAACTAAAAAAATCCACTTGAAAACTAAAAAAACCCACTTGAAAACAAACAAAAAAAATCCCGGGAAAGTTGGTCCTTAGATCTGAGAAAAAAGCCCAAAAATTTAGAGATTTCCTGCCAAAAATCCACCTGAAACCCAAAAATTCACCTGAAAATTTAAAAAAAATCACGTGGAAATTAAAAATATCCACCTGAAAACTTAAAAAAATCCACTTGAAAACAAACAAAAAAAAAATCCCGGGAAAGTTGGTCCTCAGATCTGGGGAAAGACTCTCAAAAATTCAGAGATTTCCTGCAAAAAACCTCACCCGAAACCCAAAAATTCACCTGAAAATTTAAAAAAAAACATGTGGAAATTAAAAATAGCCACCTGAAAACTAAAAAAATCCACTTGAAAACAAACAAAAAAAAAATCCTGGGAAAGTTGGTACTTAGATCTGGGGAAAGATCCCCCAAAATTCAGAGATTTCCCCCAAAAAACCCACCTGAAACCCAAAAATTCGCCTGAAAATTTAAAAAAATCCACCTGAAAATTTAAAAAATCCACTTGAAAATTAAAAAAATCCACCCAAAAATTAAAAAATCCACTTGAAAACTAAAAAAATCATCCCCCCGAGGTGCCCAAAAATGCCCCTTGAAAAAGGTGGGAAAATGGGGCCTTTGATTTTGGGGAAAAAACCCAAAAATTCAAAGATCTCCCCCAAAAATCTACCTGAAATCGCCCAAAAAACCCCTCAAATCCTCTCCCAGTTTGTCCCAGTTCATCCCAGTTCGTCCCAGTACCGGCTGGTAGGTCTCGGCCCTGCACTGGCCACAGCTGGAGGTGACACTGAGCCCCCAAAATGTCCCCAAATCCCCTCAAAAGTGCCTTAAATCACCCCAAAATTCACTCAAATCACCCCAAATCAATTCCCAGTCCCTCCCAGTTCATCCCAGTCCCTCCCAGTTTGTCCCAGTTCATCCCAGTACCGGCTGGTAGGTCTCGGCCCCGCACTGGTCACAGCTGGAGGTGACACTGAGCCCCCAAAATGTCCCCAAACTCCCCCAAAACCACCCCAAAATTGCACAAAATTCACTCAAATCACCCCAAATCCATTCCCAGTCTCTCCCAGTCCATCCCAGTTTGTCCCAGTTCATCCCAGTACCGGCTGGTAGGTCTTGGCCCTGCACTGGTCACAGCTGGAGGTGACACTGAGCCCCCAAAATGTCCCCAAATCCCCTCAAAACTGCCCCAAAATTGCCCCAAATCCACTCAAATCCATTCCCAGTCCCTCCCAGTCCATCCCAGTTCATCCCAGTACCGGCTGGTAGGTCTCGGCCCCACACTGGTCACAGCTGTAGGTGACACTGAGCCCACAAAATGTCCCCAAATCCCCTCAAAACTGCCCCAAATCCACTCAAATCAATTCCCAGTCCCTCCCAGTCCATCCCAGTTCATCCCAGTACCGGCTGGTAGGTCTCGGCCCCGCACTGGTCACAGCTGTAGGTGGCCACCCTCAGCAGGGGCCGCACTTCGCTGGCCCTGGTGACAATTCCGGCCACGGTCACCAAAGTTCCGATTCGGTTGGCACGGAGTTCCCGAGGCGAGAGAGCCTTGGAGGCCGAGGGGGCACGGAAATAGAGCTCGCTTTGGGGAGAAAATGGGAAAAAATGGGAATTAGAAATAAAAAAGTAAGATTTGAAAGAAAAAAAATGGGATTGGTAGGGGGAAATGAGGCCTGGAGATCCTGAGGGGAAAGGGCCTTGGAGGTTGAGGGGGCACGGAAATAGAGCTCGCTTTGGGGAGAAAATGGGAAAAAATGGGAAAAAATGGGAATTAGAATTTAAAAAATAAGATTTGAAGGGAAAAAATGGGATTTGTAGGAGAAAAAATGTAATTTTTAGAGGAAAAATGGGGGGAAATGAGGCCTGGAGCTCCCAGGGGAAAGGGACTTGGAGACTGAGGAGGCCTGGAAATAGAGATCACTCTGATGGGAAAAGGTGGAAAAATGGGGAAAAAAGGGAAAAAACAAGAAAAAAAAGGGAGTTACAGGTGAAAAAATTGGAATTAGAAGGGAAAAAAATAAGATTTGAAGGGAAAAAAATGGGATTTGTAGGGGGAAATGAGGCCTGGAGTTCCTGAGGGGTAAAGGCCTTGAAGGCCGAGGGGGCTTGGAAATAGAGATCATTCTGAGGGGAAAAGGTGGGAAAAAATGGGAAAAAACGGAAAAAAATGGGAATTAGAGAGAAAAAAAATGGATTTGGGGGGCCAAAAATGGGATTTGTAGGGAAAAAATGGGATTTGTAAGGGAAAAAATTGAGGAAAATGAGGGGAATTGAGGCCTGGAGTTCCTGAGGGGACAAGGCCTTGGAGGCTGAGGGGGCACGGAAATAGAGCTCGCTTTGGGGAGAAAAGGTGAGAAAAAGGGAAAAAATGGGAATTAGAATTAAAAAAATAAGATTTGAAGGAAAAAAAAAAGGGATTTGTAGGAGAAAAAATGGAATTTTTAGAGGAAAAATGGGGGGAAATGAGGCCTGGAGCTCCCAGGGGAAAGGGACTTGGAGGCTGAGGAGGCCTGGAAATAGAGATCACTCTGAGGGGAAAAGGTGGAGAAAATGGGAAAAAAAGGGAAAAAACAAGAAAAAAATGGGAGTTACAGGTGAAAAAATTGGAATTAGAAGGGAAAAAATAAGATTTGAAGGGAAAAAAAAGGGATTTGTAGGGGGAAATGAGGCCTGGAGTTCCTGAGGGGAAAGGGCCTTGGAGGCCGAGGGGGTCTGGAAATAGAGATCACTCTGAGGGGAAAAGGTGGAGAAAATGGGAAAAAATGGGAGTTAGAGATGTGGGAGAGAACAAAAATGGGAATTTCGTGAGGGAAAAATGAGTGAAAAATGGAGGGAAATGAGTGAAAAATGGGATTTAGAGGAGAGGAATTGGGGCCTGGAGTTCCTGAGGGGAAAAGGCCTTGCAGGCCGAGGGGGAACAGACATAGGGAAAACTCTGAGGGGAAAAAGTGGGAAAAAATGGGAAAAAACAGGAATAAATGGGAATTAGAGGTGAAAAAATTGGAATTAGAGAGGAAAAAATGGGATTTGTAGGAGAAAAAATGGAATTTTTAGAGGAAAAATAAGGGGAAATGAGGCCTGGAGCTCCCAGGGGGAAAGGGAGGCTGAGGGGGCCAGAAATAGAGAACACTCTGAGGGGAAAAGGTGGAGAAAATGGGGAAAAATGGGAGTTAGAGAGAAAAAAATTGGATTTTTAGGGAAAGAAAGGATTTGTAAGAGAAAAAATGGAATATTTAGAGGAAAAATGGGGGGAAATGAGGCCTGGAGCTCCCAGTGGAAAGGGCCTTGGAGGCTGAGGGGGCCAGAAATAGAGATCACTCTGAGGGGAAAAGGTAGAAAAATGGCAAAAAAAGGAAATTAAAAATAAAGAAAATAAGATTTTAAGGGAAAAAAAAGGGATTTATGAGGGAAAAAATTTCAATTGTAGAAAAGAAAATAGGGATGGGAAAGGATTTAGGAAATTTTGACAATTAGGAAAAATTTGAAAAATATTTAGGGAATATTTTGGGGATTTTGGGGTGAGCAGGAATTGGGTCTGGGGTCCCGAATTTGACTCACAAGTACTGTGAGAAATAGGGAAAATTGAGAGGAAATGAAGAGAAAAAGAGTAAAAAAATGAGATTTATGAGAGAAAAAATGCGAATTAGGGAAAAAGAGTGGGGAAAAAATGGGATTCATGGAAAAAAAAATAGGATTTATCAAGGAAAAAAAGTAAGTTATAGAAAGAAAAATTGGGATGGAAATTGAAGAAAAACAGCAAAAAATTGAGATTTATGAGGGAAAAATATGAATTGTAAAGAGAAATAAAAGGATAGAAAAAGATTTAGGAAATTTTGACAATCAGTAAAATTTTGAGGGAGATTTTGGGGATTTTGGGGTGCGCAGGAATTGGGTCTGGGGTCCCGAATTGACTCACAAGCGCCGCAAGGGATAAAAGAGAGAAAACTGAGAAGAAATTAAGAGGAAAAAACGGGAAAAAAATTAAATTTACGAGAGAAAGATGTTAATTATAGAAGGAAAAATCGCGTCAGGAAAATGAAGGGAAAAAGAATGAAAAAATGAGATTTATGAGGGGAAAAATGCGAATTAGGGAAAAAGAGTGAGAAAAAAACAGGATTTATGAAAGAAAAAACAGGATTTATGAAGGAAAAGAAGTAAATTACAGAAAGAAAAACCAGATCGGGAAAATGAAGGGGAAAAGAGTGGAAAAAATGGGATTCATAAGGGAAAAAATGCGAATTATGGGGGAAAAAAAAAGAATACGAAAGAATTTAAAAGATTTTGGGAATCAGGAAAATTTGAGGGAATATTTAGGGAATATTTTGGGGATTTTGGGGTGAGCAGGAATTGGGTCTGGGGTCCCGAATTGACTCACAAGTGCCGCAAGAGATAAAAGAGAGAAAACTGAGAAGAAATTAAGAGGAAAAAATGGGAAAAAAAATTAAATTTATGAGAAAAAGATATTAATTATAGAAGGAAAAATCGCGTCAGGAAAATGAAAGGAAAAAGAATGAAAAAAAGGGGATTTATGACGGGAAAAATTTAATTTGTGGGGGGAAAAATAAGGAGATAAAAGATTTTGGGAATCAGGAAAATTTGAGGGAATATTTAGGGAATATTTTGGGGATTTTGGGGTGAGCAGGAATTGGGTCTGGGGTCCCGAATTTGACTCACAAGCGCCGCAGGAGCTCCGGGGGGAATTGCCTCTGGGGGTCCCTGGGGGCACCCCCGGCGCGGCCGCGCTGCTCCAGCAGCAGCCGATGCTCCACGTACACATCCAGGGGGTCCCGGGGGGCAGCCTGGGGGGGAAAAAATCATAAAAATTCTCTTGAAATTTCACCCAAAATCCCAGAAAAATCCCACAAAAATTCCCGTTTGAAATGACCCAAAATTCCCCAAAATTCCGCTTAAAATGCACCAAAATTCCACTCAAAATGACCCAAAATTACAGCGAAATTCCACTCAAAATGACCCAAAATTCCGTCAAAATCCCATCAAAATTCTGCTCGAAATGACCCAAAATTCTGCTTGAAATGACCCAAAATTCTGTCAAAATTCCACCAAAATTCTGCTCTAAATGCCCCAAAATTCCACCAAAATTCCACCAAAATGCCCCAAAATTCCACCAAAATTCCATCAAAATTCTGCTCAAAGTGACCCAAAATTCTGTCAAAATTCCACCAAAATTCTGCTCAAAATGCCCCAAAATGCCCCAAAAATGCTCCACGTACACGTCCAGGGGGTCCCGGGGGGAGCCTGGGGGGGAAAAAAATCATAAAAATTCTCTTGAAATTTCACCCAAAATCCCAGAAAAATCCCACAAAAATTCCCGTTTGAAATGACCCAAAATTCCCCGAAATTCGGCTTAAAATGCACCAAAATTCCATTCAAAATGACCCAAAATTACAGCGAAATTCCACTCAAAATGACCCAAAATTCCGTCAAAATCCCATCAAAATTCTGCTCGAAATGACCCAAAATTCTGCTTGAAATGACCCAAAATTCTGTCAAAATTCCACCAAAATGCCCCAAAATTCCACCAAAATTCCATCAAAATTCTGCTCAAAGTGACCCAAAATTCCACTGAAAATGCCCCAAAATTCCAGTGAAATTCTGCTCGAAATCCACCAAAATTCCACTTTCAAAGACCCAAAATTCCGTAACTCCACTCAAAATGCCCCAAGATTCCATCGAAATTCCACCAAAATTCCGTTCAAAATGCCCCAAAATTCCACTCAAAATGCCTTAAAATTGCACCAAAATTCCATCAAAACCCCACCAAAAATCCCATTCAAAATTCCCCAAAATTCCATCAAAATTCCACTCAAAATGACACAAAATAAAAAAAAAAATCCTGCCTGAAATGCCCCAAAATTCCACTTAAAATGGCACAAAATTGCCCCAAAAATGCTCCACGTACACGTCCAGGGGGTCCCGGGGGGGAGCCTGGGGGGGAAAAAAATCATAAAAATTCTCTTGAAATTTCACCCAAAATCCCAGAAAAATCCCACAAAAATTCGTGTTTGAAATGACCCAAAATTCCCCAAAATTCGGCTTAAAATGCACCAAAATTCCATTCAAAATGACCCAAAATTACAGCGAAATTCCACTCAAAATGACCCAAAATTCCGTCAAAATCCCATCAAAATTCTGCTCGAAATGACCCAAAATTCTGCTTGAAATGACCCAAAATTCTGTCAAAATTCCACCAAAATTCTGCTCAAAATGCCCCAAAATTCTGTCAAAATTCCACCAAAATGCCCCAAAATTCCACCAAAATTCCATCAAAATTCTGCTCAAAGTGACCCAAAATTCTGTCAAAATTCCACCAAAATTCTGCTCAAAATGCCCCAAAATGCCCCAAAAATGCTCCACGTACACATCCAGGGGGTCCCGGGGGGCAGCCTGGGGGGGAAAAAAATCATAAAAATTCTCTTGAAATTTCACCCAAAATCCCAGAAAAATCCCACAAAAATTCCCGTTTGAAATGACCCAAAATTCCCCAAAATTCGGCTTAAAATGCACCAAAATTCCACTCAAAATGACCCAAAATTCCATCAAAATCCCATCAAAATTCTGCTCGAAATGACCCAAAATTCTGCTCTAAATGACCCAAAATTCTGTCAAAATTCCACCAAAATGCCCCAAAATTCCACCAAAATTCCATCAAAATTCTGCTCAAAGTGACCCAAAATTCCACTGAAAATGCCCCAAAATTCCAGTGAAATTCTGCTCAAAATCCACCAAAATTCCACTTTCAAAGACCCAAAATTCCGTAACTCCACTCAAAATGCACCGAAATTCCATCGAAATTCCACCAAAATTCCGTTCAAAATGCCCCAAAATTCCACTCAAAATGCCTTAAAATTGCACCAAAATTCCATCAAAACCCCACCAAAAATCCCATTCAAAATTCCCCAAAATTCCATCAAAATTCCACTCAAAATGACACAAAATAAAAAAAAAAAATCCTGCCTGAAATGCCCCAAAATTCCACTTAAACTGGCACAAAATTGCCCCAAAAATGCTCCACGTACACGTCCAGGGGGTCCCGGGGGGCAGCCTGGGGGGGAAAAAACCATAAAAATCCTCTTGAAATTTCACCCAAAATCCCACAAAAATCCCACAAAAATTCCCGTTTGAAATGACACAAAATTCCAGTGAAATTCCAGCGAAATTCTGCTTAAAATGCACCAAAATTCCACTCAAAATGACCCAAAATTCCATCAAAATCCCATCAAAATTCTGCTCAAAATGACCCAAAATTCCAGCGAAATTCCACCAAAATGCCCCAAAATGCCATCAAAATTGTATTCAAGATGCACCAAAATTCCATCAAAATCCCACCAAAATTTTGTTCAAAATGCCCCAAAATTCCACTGAAAATGCCCCAAAATTCCACTGAAATTCTGCTCAAAATGCACCAAAATTCCACTTTCAAAGACCTGAAATTCCATAATTCCACTCAAAATGCCCCAAGATTCCATCGAAATTCCACCAAAATTCTGTTCAAAAAACTCCAAAATTCCCAATTTGGGGTCCCTGACCTCGGCAGAGTCATAGAGAGGGAGCAGCTCATGGACAGCATCAGAAAATACTCGAATATAGCGCCGGACAGTGACCCAACCCGACCCCAAAACCACCCAAGAATGCCAAAAAATTGCCCTAAAAACCCCAAAAAAACCCAAAAATCCCAAATTTGGAGTCCCTGACCTCGGCAGAGCCATAGAGAGGCAGCAGCTCATGGACAGTGTCCGAAAATCTGCAGCCAGAGTGCTGGACAGTGACCCAACCCGACCCCAAAACCACCCAAAATCGCCAAAAAAAACCCCAAAAAACCCCAAAAACTCCTCAAAGACCCCCGAAAATTCCCTTAAAGAACCCAAAAATCCAAAATTTGGGGTCCCTGACCTCGGCAGAGCCATAGAGAGGCAGCAGCTCATGGACAGCATCGGAAAACACTCGAGTGTAGCGCCGGACGTTGTCCCCCATGGCCCCAAAACCCCCAAAAACTCCAAAAAAACCCCAAAAAATCTCTGAAATTCCTCAAAGACCCCCTAAAATCCCCCAAAAATCCCACAAAGATTCCTTAAAATCCAAAAAAATCCAAAATTTGGGGTCCCTGACCTCGGCAGAGCCATAGAGAGGCAGCAGCTCATGAACAGTGTCCGAAAATCTGCAGCCAGAGTGCTGGACAGTGACCCAACCCGACCCCAAAACCACCCAAAAACCCCAAAAAACCCCAGAAAACCCCAGAAAACCCCAAAAACTCCTCAAAGACCCCTTAAAATTCACTTAAAGAACCCAAAAATCCAAAATTTGGGGTCCCTGACCTCAGCAGAGCCATAGAGAAGCAGCAGCTCATGCACAGCGTCAGCAAACACTCGAGTGTAGCGCCGGACGTTGTCCCCCACGGCCCCAAAACCCCCAGAAACCCCCAGAAAAACCCCAAAAAACCCCAAAAAAATCCCCTAAATTCCCCCAAAAATCCCACAAAGACTCCCTAAATTCCCAAAAAACCCAAATTCAGGGGTCCCTGACCTCAGCAGAGCCATAGAGAGGCAGCAGCTCATGGACAGCATCAGAAAAGACTCGAGTATAGCGCCAAACCTTGACCCAACCTGACCCCAAAACCACCCAAAAATCCCAAAAAAACCCCAAAAAACCCCAAAATTTGGGATCCCTGACCTCAGCAGAGCCATAGAGAAGCAGCAGCTCATGGACAGTGTCCGAAAACACTCGAGTGTAGCGCTGGACATTGTCCCAAAACGGCCCCGGAATGCCCCAAAAACTGCCAGAAAATCGCCCTAAAACCCCAAAAATTCCCCAAAAACCCCAAAATTTGGGGTCCCTGACCTCGGCAGAGCCGTAGAGAGGCAGCAGCTCATGGACAGCATCGGAAAACACTCGAGTGTAGCGCCAAACCTTGACCCAACCCGACCCCAAAACCACCCAAAACCCCCAAAAAACTGCCAGAAAACTCCATAAAAACCCTTAAAATCCCCCAAAAATCCCACAAAGACTCCCTAAATTCCCCAAAAATCCAAAATTTGGGGCTCCCTGATCTCAGCAGAGCCATAGAGAGGCAGCAGCTCATGGACAGCATCGGAAAAGACTCGAGTGTAGCGCCAGACACTGACCCAACCTGACCCCAAAACCACCCAAGAACGGCAAAAAATCGCCCTAAAATCCCAAAAAAAACCCCAAAAACCCCAAAATTTGGGGTCCCTGACCTCGGCAGAGCCGTAGAGAGGCAGCAGCTCGTGCACAGCATCAGAAAAGACTCGAGTGTAGCGCCGGACAGTGACTCCACAGCCCCACAATGCCCCAAAACCCCCCAAAAAATCGCCCTAAAATCCCAAAAAAACCCCAAAAACCCCAAAATTTGGGGGTCCCTGACCTTGGCAGAGCCGTAGAGAGGCAGCAGCTCGTGCACAGCGTCAGCAAACACTCGGCTGTAGTGCCGGACGTTGTCCCCCACGGCCCCAAAACCCCCAGAAACCCCCAGAAAAAAACCTGAAATTCCTCAAAGATTCCCTAAAATCCCCAAAAAATCCCACCAAGACTCCCTAAATTCCCAAAAAATCCAAAATTTGGGGTCCCTGACTTCGGCAGAGCCATAGAGAGGCAGCAGCTCATGGACGTGTCAGAAAAGACTCGAGTGTAGCGCCGGACAGTGACTCCACAGCCCCAAAATGCCCCAAAGCCCCCCAAAAAATCGCCCTAAAATCCCAAAAAAAAACCCCAAAAACCCCAAAATTTGGGGTCCCTGACCTCGGCAGAGCCGTAGAGAGGCAGCAGCTCGTGCACAGCGTCAGCAAACACTCGAGTGTAGCGCCGCACGTTGTCCCCCACGGCCTGGGCCAGCTCGGGGTCATCCTCGGCCACATCGTCCAGAGCAACCCAGAGAGCAACTTGCTGCCGCCGGGCCAGCGCCGCCTGCGGGGGGGAAAGGGTTAAAAACGGGGGAATTGGGGGGGGATTTGGGGTGGTGGGAAGGAGTTTGGGGTTAAAAAAGGGATTTGGGGGAGATTTGGGGTGGTGGGAGGGGGCTTGGGGGAGATTTGGGAAGTTTTGGGGGGGATTTGGGGTGGTGGGAAAGAGTTTGGAGAGGATTTGAGGGAATGGAAGGGGTTTGGGGGGGATTTGGGGTGGTGGGAAGGAGTTTGGGGTTAAAAACGGGGGAATTGGGGGGGATTGGGGGGGATTTGGGGTGGTGGGAAGGAGTTTGGGGGAGATTTGGGGGGGATTTGGGGTGGTGGGAGGGCGTTTGGGGGGGATTTGGGGGAATGGGAGGGGATTTGGGGGAAATGGGGGGGGATTGGGGTGGTGGGAAGGAATTTGGGGGAGATTTGGGGGGGATTTGGGGGAAATGGGGGGGATTGGGGTGGTGGGAAGGAGTTTGGAGAGGATTTGGGGGAATGGAAGGAGTTTGGGGGGGGATTTGGGGGAAATGGGGAGGGTTTGGGGTGGTGGGAAGGAGTTTGGGGGGGGATTTGGGGGGGATTTGGGGTGGTGGGAAGGAGTTTGGGGTTAAAAAAGGATTTGGGGTGGTGGGAGAGAGTTTGGGGGAGATTTGGGGGAAATGGGGGGGATTTGGGTGGTGGGAGGGGATTTGGGGTTAAAAAAAAGGGATTTGGGGGGATTTGGGGCGGTGGGAGAGAGTTTGGGGGGGATTTGGGGGAAATGGGGGGAGTTTGGGGTGGTGGGAAGGAGTTTGGGGGGGAAATGGGGGGGATTTGGGGTGGTGGGAGGGGGCTTGGGGGGGATTTGGGGTGGATTTGGGGGAAATGGGGGGGATTGGGGTGGTGGGAGAGAGTTTGGGGGGGATTTGGGGGGGATTTGGGGCAAATGGGAGGGAGTTTGGGGGGGATTTGGGGGAAATGGGGGGGGTTTGGGGTGGTAGGAAAGGGTTTGGGGTTAAAAAAGGGATTTGGGGGGGGATTTGGGGTGGTGGGAGAGGGGTTTGGGGTTAAAAAAAGGGATTTGTGGAAATGGGGGGGGTTTGGGGCGGTGGGAGATGGTTTGGGGTTAAAAAAAAAGGGGTTTGGGGAAAATTTGGTGGCATGGGAGATGATTTGGGGTTAAAAAAAGAGGTTTGGGGGTGGTGGGAGAGGGATTTGGGGGGGATTTGGGGGAATGGGAGGAGTTTGGCGTGGTGGGAGATGATTTGGGGGGGATTTGGGGTGGTGGGAGATGATTTTGGGGAGGATTTGGGGGAAATGGGAGGGGGTTTGGGGGGAATGTGGGGTGGTGGGAAAGGGTTTGGGGTTAAAAAAAAGAGGTTTGGGGGTGGTGGGAGATGATTTGGGGTTAAAAAAAGGGTCTGGGGGGGATTTGGGGGAATGGGAGGGGGTTTGGGGGGAATTTGGGGTGGCGGGAAGGGGCTTGGGGGGGATTTAGGGAGGATTTGAGCAGAATTTGGCAAGATTTGGGGGGGATTTGAGGGGGTTTGGAGGGGATTTGGGGTTAAAAAAGGGATTTGGGGAGGATTTGATGGAGATTTGAGGAGGTTTGGAGAGGATTTGGGGGAACGGGAGGGGTTTGGGGGAGATTTGGGTAGGATTTGGGGGGGTTTAGAGGGGATTTGGGGTGGTGGGAGAGGGCTTGGGGTTAAAAAAAGGGGTTTGGGGTAGATTTGGGAGGGATTTGGGGTGGTGGGAGGCAGTTATGGAGAGGATTTAGGGTGGTAGGAGGGGATTTGGGGGAGGTTTGGGGGGGATTTGGGGGAATTGGGAGGGAGTCTGGGGGGATTTGGGGTGGTGGGAAGGAGTTTGGGGGGGAATTTGGGGTGGTGGGAGAGGGTTTGAGAGAGATTTGAGAGGGTTTGGAGAAGATATTTGGGGGAATGGGAGGGTTTTGGAGGGGATTTGGGGTGGTGGGAGGGAGTTTGGAGGAGATTTGGGGGGATTTGGGTGGGTGGGAGGGGATTTGGGGAGGATTTGAAGGGAATTTGGGGTGGTGGGAATAGGTTTGGGGGGGATTTGGGGTTAAAAAAACGGAGTTGGGGGAATTTAGGGTGGTGGGAGTGAGTTTGGGGTTAAAAATTGAGATTTGGGGAAGATTTGAGGCGTTTTGGAGGAGATTAGGGGTGGTGGGAATGGGCTTGGGGAGGATTTGGAGTAAAAAAAAGGGTGTTGGGGGAATTTAGGGTGGTGGGAGTGAGTTTGGAGTTAGAAAAAGGAGATTTGGGGAAGATTTGAGGCATTTTGGAGAAGATTTGGGGTGGTGGGAACGGTTTTGGGGAGGATTTGGGGTTAAAAAAAAGAGTTTGGGGGGAACTTAGGGTGGTGGGAGTGAGTTTGGGGTTAAAAAAAGGAGATTTGGGGAAGATTTGAGGCGTTTTGGAGGGGATTTGGGGTGGTGGGAATGGGCTTGGGGAGGATTTGGAGTAAAAAAAAGGGTGTTGGGAGAATTTAGGGTGGTGGGAGTGAGTTTGGGGTTAAAAAATTGAGATTTGGGGAAGATTTGAGGCGTTTTGGAGGAGATTTGGGGTGGTGGGAACGGTTTTGGGGAGGATTTGGGGTTAAAAAAAAGAGTTTGGGGGGAACTTAGGGTGGTGGGAGTGAGTTTGGGGATAAAAAAAAGAGATTTGGGGAAGATTTGAGGCATTTTGGAGGGGATTTGGGGTGGTGGGAATGAGTTTGGGGAGGATTTGGGGTTAAAAAAGGGATTTGGGGGAATTTAGGGTGGTGGGAGTGAGTTTGGGGTTAAAAAAATGAGATTTGGGGAGAATTTGGGGAAGATTTGAGGCATTTTGGAGGGGATTTGGGGTGGTGGGAACGGTTTTGGGGAGGATTTGGGGTTAAAAAAAGAGTTTGGGGGAATTTAGGGTGGTGGGAGTGAGTGTTGGGGTTTTAAAAACGAGATTTGGAGAGGATTTGGGATGGTGGGAGACGATTTGGGGTAAAAAAAAAGGAGTTTGGGGGGAACTTAGGGTGGTGGGAGCGAGCTTGGGGTTAAAAAATTGAGATTTGGAGTGGATCTGAGGAGGTTTGGAGGAAATTTGGGGAGGCGGGAAGGGCTTTGGAGGAATAGGAAAAAATTTCGAAAGGATTTTAGGGAATTTGGTGGGATTTAGGCTGAAACCCACGGGAATTTTGTGGGATTTGAGGAGATTTAGGGTGAATTTGGGGCAGATTTGGGGGTGCCGGCCCTCACCAGCTGCTCCCGGTACGGGAATTCCTTGCGGCCGTCGGGACCATCGCGGTAAAACTCTTGGAAAAATCGTTTCGCCTTCTCTGAGGGGAAAACAAAACACCGAGAGGGGAATCAGAAACCGCGGGGGGAGGTCCCGAAAATGAGGAATTTTGGAGAAATTTGGGGTTTTTTTGGGGATTCTGGCGGGACCTTGGGTGTACTTTAGGGATCCCGGAAGATTGTGTGAATTTTGCTGTGGATTTTGAGGAGTTTTGGGTTGATTTTGAAGAGAATTTCGGTATTTTTTAAAGGATTTTTTCGCGATACGGAGCGTCCCGATAACGGAAAAGATCCCCAATAATCGCAATCCGATAAGTAAGGGAAGGAATCGGTAACGGGGGAGGGGAATCCAATAATGAGATTCCCGGAATCCGGAATTATTACGGAAATTAAATAATTACGGAATCCGATATGGGGGGGGGGGGGGTCCCGTTAACGATATGGGGCTGGGGCCCGATAACAGATTCACAACGGAGTCCCAACTCCCCCGCTCCCCCCGAACCTTTCTCGCTGTCGTAGTCGCGCGGGGCCATGTCGGGACCGCTCCTGTCGCGATTCCCCGGCGCGATTTCCCCTCACGATGACGATTTCCCCTCACGGATCGCGATTTTCCCCTCACGGATCGCGATTTTCCCCTCACGGATCGCGACTTTCCCCTCACGGATCGCGACTTTCCCCTCACGGATCGCGATTTTCCCCTCACGGATCGCGATTTCCCCTCACGGATCGCGATTTCCCCCTCAAATGGCGCGAAAAAGCGGAGGCAGGCACGTGACGCCCGGCCGGCCAATCACAACGCAGGGACCTCCCTCCGCGTGACGGCATCGCCGGCCAATCACGGGAGAGCACGCCCAGAGGCGGGCAAACACCAGCCAATGGGAAGGCGCGGCGGCGCCCACGTGACGCAAAACCACGCCCACGGTGGGCGGAGCCGAGCGCGCGGCGGCGGCGGGAAGCGGCGCGGAGGTTCTGAGGGCCCTGGGGGGGGGCTTGGCCACGCCCTTCTTAAAGGGGCGCGGCCTTTTTTGGGAGATTTTAGGGGGTCCTGAGGAATTTTGGGGGTCCTGAGGGGAATTTTGGGGGTCCTGAGGCGATTTGGGGGCGCGGGGAGGGGTTTGGGGCCGGGGGCGTTTGGGTTTCGGGGGTTTGGGGTGTGAGGGCCGCTCCGTTTTCGGCGGGTTCAGATATGAGGGGTGGGCCTCCATTTTTGGGGTTTTTTGGGAGGATTTTGGGGAGTCCCAACCACTCCGGGAGGGGTTCGAGTTGCGGAGGGGATTTTGGGGAAGATTTTGGGGGATTTTGGGGCTCTCGGGGGTCTCTGAATGGAATTTTTCCCTCAGATGATTTCTCAGCTCTTCATCCTCAGCTCCAAGGGAGATCCTCTGATCTACAGGGATTGTATCGCCTAAAATCGCAAAAATGCCCTAAAATCCTCCCAAAATGCCCAAAAATCCTCCCAAAATGCCCTAAATACCCAAAATCCACCCCGGGACCCCCAAAATTCACCCCGGGACCCCTCAAAACCCAAAATCCCCCACAGGACCCCAAAATCGCCCCAAATTCCTCTAAATCTCCTCAAAATCTCTCCTAAAATACATTTAAAAGGCTTTTAATCTCAAAAATACCCAAAAAATCCACAAATTTCCCCAAATTCCCCAAATTTTCCCCACAGGACCCCAAAAATCGCCCAAATTTCTCTAAATTCCCTCAAAATCTCTCCTAAAATACCTTTTAAAAGGCTTTTAATCTCAAAAAATACCCAAAAAATCCACAAATTTCCCCCAAATTCCCCAAATTTTCCCCAAATTCCCCAAATTTTCCCACAGGACCTCCAAAATCGCCCCAAATTCCTCTAAATCTCCTCAAAATCTCTCCTAAAATCGCTTTAAAACACTTTTAACCTTAAAAAATACCAAAAAAATCCCCAAATTTCTCACAAATTCCCCAAATTTCCCCCCAATTCCCCAAATTTTCCCCACAGACCCCCCAAAAATCGCCCAAATTCTCTAAATTCCCTCAAAATCTCTCCTAAAATCCCTTTCAAACACTTTTAATCTAAAAAATACCCCAAAAAATCCCCAAATTTCCCCAAATTCCCCCCCAATTCCCCAAATTTTCCCCACAGGACCCCCAAAATCGCCCCAAATTGCTCTAAATTCCCTCAAAATCTCTCCTAAAATCCCTTTAAAATACTTTTAATCTTAAAAAATACCCAAAAAATCCCAAATTTCTCACAAATTCCCCACAAATCCCCCACAGGACCCCCAAAAATCGCCCCAAATTCCTCTAAATTCCCTCAAAGTCTCTCCTAAAATCCCTTTAAAACACTTTTAATCTTAAAAAATACCCAAAAAATCCCCAAATTTCCCCCAAATTCCCCAAATTTCCCCCAAATTCCCCAAATTTTCCCCACAGGACCCCCAAAAATCGCCCCAAATTCCTCTAAATCCTCTCAAAACCTCTCTTAAAATTCCTTTAAAAGGCTTTTAATCTCAAAAAATACCCAAAAAATCCCCAAATTTCTCACAAATTCCCCACAGGACCCCAAAAATCGCCCCAAATTCCTCTAAATTCCCTGAAAGTCTCTCCTAAAATCCCTTTAAAACACTTTTAATCTTAAAAACTACCCAAAAAATCCCCAAATTTCCCCCAAATTCCCAAAATTCCCCAAATTTTCCCCACAGGACCCCCAAAATCGCCCCAAATTCCTCTAAATCTCCTCAAAATCTCTTCTAAAATTCCTTTAAAACACTTTTAACCTCAAAAAAATCCCAAATTTTCCCCAATTCCCTCCTAGGACCCCCAAATTTCATCCAATCCCCAAAAAATCCCCAAATTTCCTCCGAATTCTCCACAAAATCCCAAATTTTACCCCAAAATCCCCCAGGACCCCAAAATTTCCCCAATCCACCAAAAAATCCCCAAATTTCCCCCAAATTTCCCGAAATTCACCCAAATTTTCCCCAAATCCCCCCCCAGGACCCCCAAATTTCCCCAAATCCACCCAAAAATCCCAAATTTCCCCCAAATTTCCCCAAATTCACCCAAATTTTCCCCAAATCCCCCCCCAGGACCTCCAAATTTCTACGAAATTCACCCAAATTTTCCTGAAATTTCCCCCAGGACCCCCAAATTTCCCCAAATCCACAGAAAAATTCCCAAATTTTCCCCGAATTTTCCCCAAATTTCCCCCCAGGACCCCCGTGACGTCATCAGGACCTCCCAAAATCCCTTTTAATCCCCAAAAAATGCCCCAAAAATGCCCAAATTTCACCCAAATTTCCCAAAAATCCCTCAAAAATCGCCCAAATTTCACCCAAATTTCCCCAAAAATCCCTCAAAAATCGCCCAAATTTCACCCAAATTTTCCCAAATTTTCCCCAAATTTCCCCAAATTTCCTTGACCCCCCAAAAAGTCTGCGGGGACCCCCCCAGGCCCCCCAAAATCTCTTCTCTTCCCCAAAAATTGCCCCATAAATGCCCAAATTTCCCCAAAATCCCTCAAAAAATGCCCAAATTTCACCCAAATTTTCCCGAATTTTCCCCAAAATTTCCCAAATTTTCCCAAAATTTCCCCAAATTTCCTTGACCCCCCAAAAAGTCCGCAGGGACCCCCCCAGGCCCCCCCGTGACGTCATCAGGACCCCCAAAATCCCTTTTAATCCTAAAAAATCACCCAAAAATGCCCAAATTTCCCCCAAATTTCCCCAAAAATCCCTCAAAAAATGCCCAAATTTCACCAAATTTTCCCAAATTTTCCCCAAATTTCCCCAAATTTCCTTGACCCCCCAAAAAGTCCGCGGGGACCCCCCCAGGCCCCCCCGTGACGTCACAGATTTGTTCTACCGCGGGGTCACCTCCGTGGGGGGGGAGCAGACCCCCGTGTTCCTGGTAAATCCCAAAATTTTGGGATTTTTGGGAATTTTTGGGAAAATTTGGGGATTTTTGGGGAAATCTGGGAATTTTGGGAGAGTTTTGGGTGGAATTTTGGGATTTTGGGTGGATTTTCAGGGTTTTGGGTGGAATTTTGGGGATTTTTGGGTGAAATTTGGGGATTTTGGGTGGAGTTTTTTGGGATTTTTTGGGGAATTTTGGGCAGATTTGTGTGGAAATTTTGGGGATTTTTGGGTGGAATTTTTGGGGGAATTTTGGGGAATTGGGGCGAAATTTGGGGATTTTTGGGAAATTTTGGGGAATTTGGGAGTGTTTTGGGTGGAATTTTGGGGATTTTGGGTGGAATTTCGGGATTTTGGAGGGAATTTTTGGGGAATTTTGGGGGAATTTCGGGATTTTGGAATTTCGGGAATTTTGGGGAAATTTTGGGGAATTTTGGGAGAGTTTTGGGTGAATTTTGGGGTTTTTTTAGGTGAAATTTGGGATTTTGGTGGAATTTCGGAGATTTTGGAGGGAATTTTGGGGGAATTTTGGGGAATTGGAAAATTTGGGCATTTTTGGGGAAATTTGGGAATTTTGGGGAAATTTTGGGGAATTTTGGGGAAATTTTGGGAATTTTGGGATTTGGGGTTTTTGGGGTGAAATTTTTTGGGATATTTTGGGGAAATTTGGAGTGGATTTGGGGTGGATTTTGTGGGAAGTTTTGGGATTTTCATGGGAATTGGGTGAATTTTTTCAATTTTTATAGGATTTTTTGGGGAATTTTTTGGGAACGTTAGGATTTTTTGGGGGAAATTTTGGGATTTGGGATTTTGGGATGGAATTTTTGGGATATTTTGGGGAATATGGGCAGATCTCGGTTGGATTTTGTGGTAACTTTATGAGAATTTCAGTGAATTTTATGCAATTTTCGTGGGAATTTCGGCAATTTTATTGAATTTTATGCGATTTTCGTCGGATTTTTTTTTGGGAATTTTGGGAATTTGGGAAATTTTGGGAATTTTGGGATTTGGGGTTTTTGGGATGGAACTTTTGGGATATTTTGGGGAATTCTGGGTGGATTTTGGGATGGATTTCATGGGAATTTCATGGAATTTTATGGAAATTTTTGGGAATTTTATGGGAATTTTGGGATTTTTTTGGGAAATTTTGGGAATTTTGGATTTGGGATTTTGGGATGGAATTTTTTGGAATTAAAGTGAATTTCGGATGGGGATTTCAGTGAATTTTATGAGATTTTATGGGAATTTTAGTGAATTTTATGCGATTTTCATGGAATTTCGGCAATTTTATTGAATTTTACGCGATTTTCGTCGGATTTTTTTTGGGGAATTTTGGGAATTTGGGAATTTTTGGGAATTTTGGGATGACTTTTGCCCCCCAGAGCGCGGGGGGGCTGCGTTTTGTGCACGTCAGGCACCGAGAGCTTTGGGCCATTCTGGGAGAATTTCATGGGAATTTCTTGGAAATTTTTTGGGAATTTTGGGATTTTTTGGGGAAATTTTGGGAATTTTGGGATTTGGGGTTTTTGGGGTAGAATTTTTGGGATATTATGGGGAATTTTGGGGAATTTTGTGGAATTTTGGGTGGATTTGGGATGGATTTCATGGGAATTTCATGGGAATTTTATGGAATTTTGTGGGAATTTTGTGGAATTTTGGGATTTTTTTGGGAAATTTTGGGAATTTTGGGGATTTGGGATTTTGGGATGGAATTTTTTGGGAATTAAGTGAATTTCGGATGGGGATTTCAGTGAATTTATGAGATTTTAGTGGGAATTTTGCCAATTTTATTGAATTTTATGCGATTTTCGTCGGATTTTTTGGGGGAATTTTGGGAATTTTGAATTTTGGGAATTTGGGGTTTTTGGATGGAACTTTGGGATATTTTGGGGGAATTTTGTGGGAATTGTGGGTGCATTTTGGGATGGATTTCATGGGAATTTCATGGGAATTTCATGGGAATTTTATGAGAATTTTATGAGAATTTGGGATTTTTTTGGTAAATTTTGGGAATTTTGGGGATTTGGGATTTTGGGATGGAATTTTTTGGGAATTAAAGTGAATTTCGGATGGGGATTTCAGTGAATTTTATGAGATTTTATGAGAATTTCAGTGAATTTTGCGCGATTTTCATGGGAATTTCGGCAATTTTATTGAATTTTATGCGATTTTCGTCGGATTTTTTTGGGGAATTTTGGAATTTTGGAATTTTTGGGAATTTGGGGTTTTTGGGATGGAACTTTGGGATATTTTGGGGAATTTTGTGGGAATTTTGGGTGCATTTTGGGATGGATTTTATGGGAATTTCATGGGAATTTCATGGGAATTTTGTGGGAATTTTGGATTTTTTGGAGAAATTTTGGGAATTTTGGGATTTGGGGTTTTTGGGATGGAATTTTTGGGATATTTTGGGGAATTTTGGGTGGATTTGGAGTGGATTTTTATGAGATTTTTATGGGAACTTTGGGTGAACTTTATGGGAATTTGGTGGATTTTTTGGGAATTTTGGGGAATTTTTTGGGATATTTTGGAATTTGGGATTTTGGGATTTGGGATTTTTGGATTTGGGATTTTAGGTCTAAATTTTTTGGGAATTTGGGATATTTTGGGTCAGGATTTTATAAGATTTCGATGGAAATTCGCGCAATTTCAGTGAATTTATGCAATTTTTTGGCGATTTTTTGGGGAATTTCGCTGGGAATTTCGGGATTTTTTTGGGAATTTTGGGAATTTGGGAATTTTTGGGAATTTTGGGATGACTTTTGCCCCCCAGAGCGCGGGGGGCTGCGTTTTGTGCACGTCAGGCACCGAGAGCTTTGGGCCATTCTGGAGAATTTCATGGGAATTTCTTGGGAAATTTTTGGGAATTTTGGGGAAATTTTGGGAATTTTGGGATTTGGGGTTTTTGGGATGGAACTTTTGGGATATTTTGGGGAATTCTGGGTGGATTTTGGGATGGATTTCATGGGAATTTCATGGGAATTTCATGGGAATTTTATGGGAATTTTATGAGAATTTTGGGATTTTTTGGGAAATTTTGGGAATTTTGGGATTTGGGGTTTTTGGGATGGAATTTTTTGGGAATTAAGGTGAATTTCGGATGGGGATTTCAGTGAATTTTATGAGATTTTATGGGAATTTTAGTGAATTTTATGCGATTTTTGTGGGAATTTCGGCAATTTTATTGAATTTTACGCGATTTTCGTCGGATTTTTTTGGGGAATTTTGGGAATTTGGGAATTTTTGGGAATTTTGGGATGACTTTTGCCCCCCAGAGCGCGGGGGGCTGCGTTTTGTGCACGTCAGGCACTCAGGACTTTGGGCCATTTGGGGGCCATTTTTATGGGAATTTCTTGGGAATTTCGTGGGAATTTTGGGATTTTTTGGGGAAATTTTGGGAATTTTGGGAATTTTGGGATTTTGGGATGGAATTTTTGGGATATTTTGGGGAATTTTGTGGGAATTTTGGGTGCATTTTGGGTGAATTTTATGGGAATCTCATGGGAATTTTATGGGAAATTATTTGGGAATTTTGGGATTTTTTGGGAAATTTTGGGAATTTTGGGATTTGGGGTTTTTGGGATGGAACTTTGGGATATTTTGGGGAATTTTGTGAATTTTGTGGGAATTTTGGGTGCATTTTGGGTGAATTTTATGGGAATTTCATGGGAATTTCATGGGAATTTCATGGGAATTTTATGAGAATTTTGGGATTTTTTTGGGAAATTTTGGGAATTTTGGGGATTTGGGGTTTTTGGGATGGAATTTTTGGATATTTTGGGGAATTTTGTGGGAATTTTGGGTGCATTTTGGGATGGATTTATGGGAATTTTGTGGGAATTTCATGGGAATTTCATGGAAATTTTTTTGGAATTTTGGGATTTTTTGGAGAAATTTTGGGAATTTTGGGATTTGGGATTTGGGAGTTTTGGGATGGAATTTTTGGGATATTTTGGGGAATTCTGGGTGGATTTGGAGTGGATTTTTATGAGATTTTTATGGGAACTTTGGCGAACTTTATGGGAATTTGGGTGGATTTTTTGGGAATTTTGGGGAATTTTGGGGAATTTTTTGGGATATTTTGGAATTTGGGATTTTGGGATTTGGGATTTTTGGATTTGGGATTTTGGGATGGAATTTTTTGGGAATTTGGGATATTTTGGGTCAGGATTTTATAAGATTTCGATGGAAATTCGCGCAATTTCAGTGAATTTTATGCGATTTTTTGGCGATTTTTTGGGGAATTTCGCTGGGAATTTCGGGATTTTTTTGGGAATTTGGGAATTTGGGAATTTTTGGGAATTTTGGATGATTTTTGCCCCCCCAGAGCGCGGGGGGCTGCGTTTTGTGCACGTCAGGCACGCAGGACTTTGGGCCATTTGGGGGCCATTTTTATGGGAATTTCTTGGGAATTTCGTGGGAATTTTGGATTTTTTGGGGAAATTTTGGGAATTTTGGGATTTGGGGATTTTGGGATGGAATTTTTGGGATATTTTGGGGGAATTTGGAGTGGATTTGGGGTGGATTTTGTGGAATTTCATGGGAATTTCAGTGAATTTTGTGCGATTTTCGTGGAATTTCGGCAATTTTATTGAATTTTATGCGATTTTCGTCGGATTTTTTTGGGGAATTTTGGGAATTTGAAATTTTGGGAATTTTGGGATGATTTTTGCCCCCCAGAGCGCGGGGGGGCTGCGTTTTGTGCACATCAGGCACCGAGAGCTTTGGGCCATTCTGGGAGAATTTCATGGGAATTTCTTGGGAAATTTTTTGGGAATTTTGGGATTTTTGGGGAAATTTTGGAATTTTGGATTTGGGATTTTTGGGATGGAATTTTTGGGATATTTTGGGGAATTTTGTGGAATTTTGGGTGCATTTGGGATGGATTTCATGGGAATTTCATGGGAATTTTACGGAAATTTTTTGGGAATTTTTTGAGAATTTTGGGATTTTTTTGGGAATTTTGGGAATTTTGGGATTTGGGTTTTTGGGATGGAATTTTTGGGATATTTTGGGGAATTTTGTGGAATTTTGGGTGCATTTTGGGATGGATTTCATGGGAATTTCATGGGAATTTTACGGAAATTTTTTGGGAATTTTTTGAGAATTTTGGGATTTTTTTGGGAATTTTGGAATTTTGGGATTTGGGTTTTTGGGATGGAATTTTGGGATATTTTGGGGAATTTTGTGTGGATTTGGAGTGGACTTTGGGATGGATTTTATGGAATTTCATGGGAATTTTATGGAAATTTTTTGGGAATTTTGGGATTTTTTGGGGAAATTTGGAATTTTGGGATTTGGGGATTTTGGGATGGAACTTTGGGATATTTTGGGGAATTTTGTGGAATTTAGGGTGGATTTTGGGTGCATTTTGGGTGAATTTCATGGGAATTTTGTGGGAATTTCATGGGAATTTTATGGGAATTTTATGAGAATTCATGGGAATTTTGTGGGAATTTCATGGGAATTTTATGGGAATTTTATGAGAATTTTGGGATTTTTTGGAGAAATTTTGGGAATTTTGGGATTTGGGGTTTTTGGGATGGAATTTTTGGGATATTTTGGGGAATTTTGGGTGGATTTGGAGTGGATTTTTATGAGATTTTTATGGGAACTTTGGTGAACTTTATGGGAATTTGGGTGGATTTTTTGGGAATTTTGGGGAATTTTTTGGGATATTTTGGAATTTGGGATTTTGGGATTTGGGATTTTTGGATTTGGGATTTTAGGTCGAAATTTTTTGGGAATTTGGGATATTTTGGGTCAGGATTTTATAAGATTTCGATGGAAATTCGCGCAATTTCAGTGAATTTATGCAATTTTTTGGCGATTTTTTGGGGAATTTCGCTGGGAATTTCGGGATTTTTTTTGGGAATTTTGGGAATTTGGGAATTTTGGGAATTTTGGGATGACTTTTGCCCCCCAGAGCGCGGGGGGGCTGCGTTTTGTGCACGTCAGGCACCGAGAGCTTTGGGCCATTCTGGGAGAATTTCATGGGAATTTCTTGGGAAATTTTTGGGAATTTTGGGGAAATTTTGGGAATTTTGGGATTTGGGGTTTTTGGGATGGAACTTTTGGGATATTTTGGGGAATTCTGGGTGGATTTTGGATGGATTTCATGGGAATTTCATGGGAATTTCATGGGAATTTTATGGGAATTTTATGAGAATTTTGGGATTTTTTGGGAAATTTTGGGAATTTTGGGATTTGGGGTTTTTGGGATGGAATTTTTTGGGAATTAAGGTGAATTTCGGATGGGGATTTCAGTGAATTTTATGAGATTTTATGGGAATTTTAGTGAATTTTATGCGATTTTTGTGGGAATTTCGGCAATTTTATTGAATTTTACGCGATTTTCGTCGGATTTTTTTTGGGGAATTTTGGAATTTGGAATTTTTGGGAATTTTGGGATGACTTTTGCCCCCCAGAGCGCGGGGGGGCTGCGTTTTGTGCACGTCAGGCACGCAGGACTTTGGGCCATTTGGGGGCCATTTTTATGGGAATTTCTTGGGAATTTCGTGGGAATTTTGGGATTTTTTGGGGAAATTTTGGGAATTTTGGGATTTGGGGATTTTGGGATGGAATTTTTGGGATATTTTGGGGAATTTGGAGTGGATTTGGGGTGGATTTTGTGGGAATTTCATGGGAATTTCAGTGAATTTTATGCGATTTTCGTGGGAATTTCGGCAATTTTATTGAATTTTATGCGATTTTCGTCAGATTTTTTTTTGGGAATTTTGGGAATTTGGGAAATTTTGGGAATTTTGGGATGACTTTTGCCCCCCAGAGCGCGGGGGGGCTGCGTTTTGTGCACGTCAGGCACGCAGGACTTTTCTTCGGCGCAGCCTCCGAGGGAGATCCTTCTCCCTTCACCCTCGTCGAGTTCCTCAATCGGTAACCAAAAAATCCCCAATTTTCGGGGAAATTTCGGGGAAATTTCGGGAAATTCGGGAATTCCGGGAGGTCCGGGAGGTTCGGGGAATTTTGGGGAATTTTTGGGAATTTTTTGGGAATTTTTTAGCAATTTTTTGGGGGTTTTTTGGGAATTTTTTTTTATTTTTTGGGGAATTTTTTTGGATTTTTTTGGATTTTTTTTTAAATTTTTTTGGATTTTTTTGGGAATTTTTTTTTATTTTGCTTGGATTTTTTTTGGGAAATTTTTTAGATTTTTTTGGATTTTTTTTGGAATTTTTTGGGCTGAATTTCAGGATTTTTGGGCCGAATTTTGGGATTTATTTGAGAATTTTTCGGGATTTTAAAAAAAATTTTCTCAGGACTTTTTGGGGTAAATTTTGGGAATTTTTGGGATAAATTCTGGGAATTTTTGGGATAAATTCCAGGAACTTTTGGAATAAATTTTGTAAATTTTTGGGATAAATTTTGTGAATTTTTGGGATAAATTTTGGGAATTTTTGGGATAAATTTT
Organism: Acanthornis magna; assembly: GCA_036785705.1. Lineage (NCBI taxonomy): Eukaryota > Metazoa > Chordata > Aves > Passeriformes > Acanthizidae > Acanthornis > Acanthornis magna. Next base: position 12,545 of record JAWUZG010000955.1, on the reverse strand, counting down.
GGGAATTTCTGGGATAAATTTTGGGAATTTTTGGGATAAATTTTGGGAATTTTTGGGCTAAATTTTGGGAATTTTTGGGATAAATTCTGGGATTTTTTGGGCTAAATTCTGAAAATTTTTGGGATAAATTCTGGGAATTTTTAGGATAAATTTTGGGAATTTCTGGGATAAATTTTGTGAATTTCTGGGATAAATTTTGTGAATTTTTGGGATAAATTCTGGGAATTTTTAGGATAAATTCTGGGAATTTTTGGGATAAATTCTAGGAATTTTTGGGCTAAATTTTGTGAATTTTTGGGATAAATTCCAGGACTTTTTTGGGATAAATTCTGGGAATTTTTGGGATAAATTTTGTGAATTTTTTGGATAAATTTTGTGAATTTTTTGGATAAATTCCAGGATTTTTTGGGATAAATTTTGTGAATTTTTGGGGTAAATTTTGTGAATTTTTGGGATAAATTTTGGTAATTTTTGGGATAAATTCCAGGAACTTTTGGAATAAATTTTGTGAATTTTTGGGATAAATTTTGGGAATTTCTGGATAAATTTTGTGAATTTCTGGGATAAATTTTGTGAATTTTTGGGCTAAATTTTGGGAATTTTTGGGCTAAATTTTGGGAATTTTTGGGATAAATTCTGGGATTTTTTGGGATAAATTCTGAAATTTTTGGGATAAATTCTGGGAATTTTTAGGATAAATTTTGGGAATTTCTGGGATAATTTCTGGGAATTTTTGGGCTAAATTTTGTGAATTTTTGGGATAAAATTTGTGAATTTTTGGGATAATTTCTGGGAATTTTTGGGCTAAATTTTGTGAATTTTTGGGATAAATTCTGGGAATTTTTGGGATAAATTCTGAGATTTTTTGGATAAATTCTGGGAATTTTTGGGCTAAATTTTGGGAATTTTTGGGATAAATTCTGGGATTTTTTGGGCTAAATTCTGAAAATTTTTGGGATAAATTCTGGGAATTTTTAGGATAAATTTTGGGAATTTCTGGGATAATTTCTGGGAATTTTTGGGCTAAATTTTGTGAATTTTTGGGATAAATTTTGTGAATTTTTGGTCTAAATTCTGGGAATTTTTGGGCTAAATTCTGGGAATTTTTGGGATAAATTCTGGGAATTTTTGGGATAAATTCTGGGATTTTTTGGGAATTTTTCCAGGATTTTTTGGGATAAATTTTGTGAATTTTTGGGATAAATTTCGGCAATTTTTGGGAACTTTTTTGGCCAAATTTTGGATTTTTTCCTCTCAGGTTGGTGACTCTGCTGAGAGATTTCTGTGCAATTTTTGGAGCTCAATTTTCGAATTTTTTTTTGAGTTTTCAGGAATTTTTTTTGTGAATTTTTCCAGAATTTTTCAGGATAAATTCCAGGATTTTTTGGGATAAATTTTAGGAATTTTTGGAATGACTTTTGACAATTTTTGAGATTTCTTTTTTTGTTGGAATTTTTCGCCATTTTTCAGAATTTTTCTGGGAATTTTTGGGATAAATTTTGTGAATTTTTGGGATAAATTCTGAAATTTTTGGGATAAATTCCGGGAATTTTTGGGCTAAATTTTGTGAATTTTTGGGATAAATTCTGGGAATTTTTGGGATAAATTTTGTGTATTTTTGGGATAAATTTTGTGAATTTTTGGGATAAATTCTGGGAATTTTTGGATAAATTCTGGGAATTTTTGGGATAAGTTTTGTGAATTTTTGGGATAAATTCTAGGAATTTTTGGGATAAATTCTTGGAATTTTTGGCTAAATTCTGGGATTTTTTGGGATAAATTCTGACAATTTTGGGGATAAATTTCAGCAATTTTTGGGAACTTTTTTGGCCAAATTTTGGATTTTTCCTCCCCAGGTTGGTGACTCCGCTGAGAGATTTCTGTGCAATTTTTGGAGCTCAATTTTCGAATTTTTTTTTTTTTTTGAGATTTTTGGGGAATTTTTTTGATTATTTTTTCGGGGATTTTTTTGGGATTAAATTCAGGATTTTTTGGGATAAATTTTAGGAATTTTTGGAATGACTTTGACAATTTTTGAGATTTTTCTCCTTTTTTTGTTGGAATTTTTCGCCATTTTTCAGAATTTTTCTGGGAAATTTTTGGGATAAATTTTGGGAATTTTTGAGCTAAATTTTGTGAATTTTTGGGATAAATTCTGGGAATTTTTGGGATAAATTTTGTGAATTTCTGGGATAAATTTTGTGAATTTTTGGATAAATTTTGTGAATTTTTTGGGATAAATTCCGGGAATTTTTGGGATAAATCCTGAGAATTTTTGGGCTAAATTTTGTGAATTTTTGGGATAAATTTTGGTAATTTTTGGGATAAATTCCAGGAACTTTTGGAATAAATTTTGTGAATTTTTGGGATAAATTCCAAGAATTTTTGGGATAAATTCTGGAATTTTTGGGCTAAATTTTGTGAATTTTTGGATAAAATTTGTGAATTTTTGGGATAATTTCTGGGAATTTTTGGGCTAAATTTTGTGAATTTTTGGGATAAATTCTGGAATTTTTGGGATAAATTCTGAGATTTTTTGGGATAAATTCTGGGAATTTTTGGCTAAATTTTGGGAATTTTTGGGATAAATTCTGGGATTTTTTGGGCTAAATTCTGAAAATTTTTGGGATAAATTCTGGGAATTTTTAGGATAAATTTTGGGAATTTCTGGGATAATTTCTGGAATTTTTGGGCTAAATTTTGTGAATTTTTGGGATAAATTTTGTGAATTTTTGGTCTAAATTCTGGGAATTTTTGGGCTAAATTCTGGGAATTTTTGGGATAAATTCTGGGAATTTTTGGGATAAATTCTGGGATTTTTTGGGAATTTTTCCAGGATTTTTTGGGATAAATTTTGTGAATTTTTGGGATAAATTTCGGCAATTTTTGGGAACTTTTTTGGCCAAATTTTGGATTTTTTCCTCTCAGGTTGGTGACTCTGCTGAGAGATTTCTGTGCAATTTTTGGAGCTCAATTTTCGAATTTTTTTTTTTTTGAGATTTTTGGGGAATTTTTTTGATTATTTTTTCGGGGATTTTTTTGGGATTAAATTCAGGATTTTTTGGGATAAATTTTAGGAATTTTTGGAATGACTTTTGACAATTTTTGAGATTTTTTTTTCCCCTTTTTTGTTGGAATTTTTGGCCATTTTGGGAATTTTTCCAGGATTTTTTGGGATAAATTTTGTGAATTTTTGGGGTAAATTTTGTGAATTTTTGGGATAAATTCCAGGAGTTTTTGGGATAAATTTTGTGAATTTTTGGGATAAATTCTGAAAATTTTTGGGATAAATTCCGGGAATTTTTAGGATAAATTTTGTGAATTTTCGTGATAAATTCTGTGATTTTTCAGAATTTTTCTGGGAAATTTTTGGGCTAAATTCTGGGAATTTTTGGGATAAATTCTGGAATTTTGGGATAAATTTCGGCAATTTTTGGGAACTTTTTTGGGCCAAATTTTGGATTTTTCCTCCCCAGGTTGGTGACTCTGCTGAGAGATTTCTGTGCAATTTTTGGAGCTCAATTTTTGAATTTTTTTTGAGTTTTCAGGAATTTTTTTGGTGATTTTTTCCCAGAATTTTTCAGGATAAATTCCAGGATTTTTTGGGATAAATTTTAGGAATTTTTGGAATGACTTTTGACAATTTTTGAGATCTTTCTCTTTTTTTGTTGGAATTTTTCGCCATTTTTCAGAATTTTTCTGGGAATTTTTGGGATAAATTTTGTGAATTTTTGGGATAAATTCTGAAAATTTTTGGGATAAATTCCGGGAATTTTTGGGCTAAATTTTGTGAATTTTTGGGATAAATTCTGGGAATTTTTGGGATAAATTTTGTGTATTTTTGGGATAAATCTTGTGAATTTTTGGGATAAATTCTGGGAATTTTTGGGATAAATTTTGTGAATTTTTGGGATAAATTCTGGGAATTTTTGGGCTAAATTTTATGAATTTTTGGCTAAATTTTGTGAATTTTTGGGCTAAATTTTGTGAATTTTTGGGCTAAATTCCGGGAATTTTTAGGATAAATTTTGTGAATTTTTGGGATAAATTTCCCAATTTTTGGGAACTTTCTGGGCCAAATTTTGGATTTTTTCCTCCCCAGGTTGGTGACTCTGCTGAGAGATTTCTGTGGCCCCGTGAGCGAAAAAAGCCTCGGAACAAACCTGGGCCTGGTGGGAGAGATCCTGGAGGAGCTGGTGGTGACTGGGACTGACTGGTTTATACTGGGAGGGGAAAATTGGGGAAAAATTGGGGAAAATTGGGAAAAAATGGGAAAAAATTGGGAAAAATTGGAAAAAAATGGGAAAATGGGGAGGAAAATTGTAAAAATATGATGAAAAATGGGGAAAAAATGGGGATTTTGATACTGGTTTGTACTGGGAGGGACTGGGAATGGACTGGGAGGGACTGGAATGGAAAATTGGCAAAAAATTGGGAAAACAATGGGAAAATATGAAGAAAAATGGGAAAAAATGGGGATTTTGATACTGGTTTGTACTGGAATGGACTGGGAATGGACTGGGAGGGACTGGGAATGGACTGGGATCGAACTGGGATCAAACTGGGAGGGACTGGGAATGGAAAATTGGGAAAAATTCGGGAAAAATGGGGATTTTGGTACTGGTTTGTACTGGGAGGGACTGGGAACAAACCTGGGCCTGGTGGGAGAGATCCTGGAGGAGCTGGTGGTGACTGGGACTGACTGGTTTATACTGGGAGGGGAAAATTGGGGAAAAATTGGGGAAAATTGGGGAAAAATGGGGAAAAAATTGAGGAAAAAAACCAGAAAAATGAGGAAAAATGGGAAAAAAAATGAAAGAAAAATGGAAAAAATTTGAAAAAAACAGGAGGAAAAAAAGAGGATTTTTATACTGGTTTGTACTGGGAGGGACTGGGAATGAACTGGGAATGGGAAATGGGGAAAAAATCGGGAAAAATTGGGAAAAAATGGGAAAAATTGGGGAAAAAAAAGGCGAAAAATGGGGATTTTGATACTGGTTTGTACTGGGAGGGACTGGGAACAAACCTGGGCCTGGTGGGAGAGATCCTGGAGGAGCTGGTGGTGACTGGGACTGACTGGTTTATACTGGGAGGGAAAATTTGGGGAAAAATTGGGGAAAATTGGGGAAAAATGGGGAAAAATTGAGAAAAAAAACAGAAAAATGAGAAAAAATGGGAAAAAAATGAAAGAAAATGGAAAAAATTGAAAAAACAGGAGGAAAATAAGAGGATTTTTATACTGGTTTGTACTGGGAGGGACTGGGAATGAACTGGGAATGGGAAATGGGGAAAAAATTGGGAAAAATTGGGAAAAAATGGGAAAAATTGGGGGAAAAAAAAAGCGAAAAATGGGGATTTTGATACTGGTTTGTACTGGGAGGGACTGGGAACGAACCTGAGCCTGGTGGGAGAGATCCTGGAGGAGCTGGTGGTGACTGGGGACTGACTGGTTTATACTGGGAGGGGAAAATTGGGGAAAAATTGGGGAAAATTGGGGAAAAATGGGAAAAAATTGGGAAAAAAATGGGAAAATTGGGGAAAAATGGTAAAAATATGATGAAAAATGGGGAAAAAATGGGGATTTTGATACTGGTTTGTACTGGAGGGACTGGGAATGGACTGGGAGGGACTGGGAATGGGAAATTGGCAAAAAAATTGGGAAAACAATGGGAAAATATGAAGAAAAATGGGAAAAAATGGGGATTTTGATACTGGTTTGTACTGGAATGGACTGGGAATGGACTGGGAGGGACTGGGAATGGACTGGGATCGAACTGGGATCAAACTGGGAGGGACTGGGAATGGAAAATTGGGAAAAATTCGGGAAAAATGGGAAAAAAATGGGGAAAAATGGGGATTTTGATACTGGTTTGTCCTGGGATGGGACTGGGATTGAACTGGGATGAAAAAATTCCCAAATTTTCTCCAAAATCCCCAATTTTTTCCCCAAAACTCCCGAAAATCCCAAATTTCTCCCAAAAATCTCCAAAATCCCCAATTTTCTCCCTAAAATCCCCAAATTTTTCCCAAAAATTCCCAAAATTCCCAATTTTTTCCCCAAAATTCCCATTTTTTTCCCCCAAAATCCCCAATTTTTTCCCCTAAAATCCCCAAATTTTTTCCCAAAACCACCAAATTTTTCCCAAATTTTTCCCAAAAATCCCCAATTTTTTCCCAAAACTCCAAATTTTTCTCAACATTCCTAAATTTTTCCCAAAAATCCCCATTTTTTCCCAAAATTCCCAATTTTTTCCCGAAAATTCCCAAATTTCTCCCTAAAATTCCCAATTTTTTTCCGTAAAATCCCCAAATTTTTTCCCAAAATTCCCAAAAATCCCAAATTTTTCCCAAAAATCCCCAAAATTCCCATTTTTTCCCCTAAATCCCCTATTTTCTCCCTAAAATCCCCAATTTTCTCCTAAAATCCCCAAATTTTTTCCCAAAACCACCAAATTTTTCCCAAATTTTCCCCAAAAATTCCCCAAATTCCCGAATTTTTCCCCAAAATTCCCAAAACTCCCATTTTTTTCCCCCAAAATCCCCAATTTCTTCTCCAAAATCCCCATTTTTTTCCCCAAAATTCCTATTTTTTTCCCCAAATCCAATTTTTTCCCCAAAAATTCCTATTTTTTTCCCCAAAATTCCCAAATTTCTCCCTAAAATCCCCAAATTTTTCCCAAAAATCCCCAAAAATTCCCATTTTTTCCCCTAAAATCTCCAATTTTCTCCCTAAAATCCCCAAATTTTTTCCCAAAACCGCCAAATTTTTCCCAAATTTTTCCCCAAAATTCCCGATTTTTTCCTAAAATCCCCAAAAATCCCCATTTTTTCCCCAAAATCCCCAATTTTCTCCCTAAAATCCCCAATTTTTCCCCAAAATCCCCAATTTTTTTCCCAAAACCACCAAATTTTTCCCAATTTTTTCCCAAAAAATCCCAAATTTTTCCCGAAAATCCCCAAATTTTTCCAAAAATTCCTTTTTTCCCCGAAATTCCTATTTTTTCCCCCAAAATCCCCATTTTTTCCCTAAATCCCCAATTTCTCCCTAAAATCCCCAAAAATTCCCATTTTTCCCCCAAAATTCCCAATTTTCCCCCAAAAAATCCCCAATTTTTTTCCCAAAAGTGCCAAATTTTCCCGAAAATCCCAAATTTTTCCCCAAAATTCCCATTTTTTTCCCTAAAATCCCAAATTTCTCCTTAAAATCTCCAAATTTCTCCCTAAAATTCCCAAAAATTCCCATTTTTCCCCCTAAAATCCCCAATTTTCTCCCCAAAATCCCCAAATTTTTCCCCAAAACCACCAAATTTTTCCCAAATTTTTCCCCAAAATTCCCCAAATTCCCGAATTTTTCCCCAAAACTCCCATTTTTTTCCCCCAAAATCCCCAATTTCTTCTCCCAAAATCCCCAATTTTTTTCCCCAAAATTCCTATTTTTTTTCCCCAAATCCCAATTTTTCCCAAAAATTCCTATTTTTTTCCCCAAAATTCCCATTTTTTTCCCTAAAATCCCCAATTTTCTCCCTAAAATCCCAAAAAATTCCCATTTTTCCCCCAAAATTCCCAATTTTCCCCCAAAAAATCCCCAATTTTTTCCCCAAAATCCCCATTTTTTCCCCTGAAATTCCCATTTTTCCCCAAAATTCCCATTTTTTTCCCTAAAATCCCCAAATTTTTTCCCAAAATACCCAAAAATCCCAAATTTTCCCCCAAAATCCCCGATTTTCTCCCTAAAATCCCAAATTTTTCCCAAAAATTCCCAAAAATTCCCAAATTTCTCCCTAAAATCCCCAAAAATTCCCATTTTTTTCCCTAAAATCCCCAATTTTCTCCCTAAAATCCCCAAATTTTTCCCAAAAATTCCCAAAATTCTCCCTAAAATCCCCAAAAATTCCCATTTTTTCCCCAAAATTCTCAATTTTTTTCCCAAAAATCCATTTTTTCCCCTAAAATCCCAATTTTCTCCCTAAAATCCCCAAATTTTTCCCAAAAACCACCAAATTTTTTCCCAAATTTTTCCCCAAAAATTCCCCAAATTCCCGAATTTTTCCCAAAAATTCCCAAAACTCCCATTTTTTTTCCCCCAAAATCCCCAATTTCTTCTCCAAAATCCCCAATTTTTTCCCCAAAATTCCTATTTTTTTCCCAAATCCCAATTTTTTCCCCAAAATCCTATTTTTTTCCCCAAATCCCAATTTTTTCCCTAAAATTCCTATTTTCTTCCCCAAAATTCTCAATTTTTTTCCCAAAAATCCCAATTTTTTCCCCAAAAATTCCCAATTTTTTCCCCAAATTCCCAAATTTTTCCCAAAAATTCCCAAAATTCCCAAATTTCTCCCTAAAATCCTCAAAAACTCCCATTTTTTCCCCAAAATCCCCAATTTTTTCCCCAAAAATCCCCAAATTTTTCCCAAAATCCCCATTTTTTCCCAAAAATTCCCAATTTTTTCCCAAAATCCCCATTTTTTCTCCCAAGATTCCCAATTTTTTCCGTAAAATCCCCAAATTTTTCCCAAAAATTCCCAAAATTCCCAAATTTTTCCCAAAAATCCCCATTTTTTCCCCCAAAATCCCCAATTTTCTCCCTAAAATCCCCAATTTTTCCCCAAAATCCCCAATTTTTTTCCCAAAACCACCAAATTTTTCCCAATTTTTTCCCAAAAAATCCAAATTTTTCCCGAAAATCCCCAAATTTTTCCAAAAATTCCTTTTTTCCCCGAAATTCCTATTTTTTCCCCCAAAATCCCCATTTTTTCCCTAAAATCCCCAATTTTCTCCCTAAAATCCCAAAAATTCCCATTTTTCCCCCAAAATTCCCAATTTTCCCCAAAAAAATCCCCAATTTTTTTCCCAAAAGTGCCAAATTTTTCCCGAAAATCCCAAATTTTTCCCCCAAAATTCCCATTTTTTTCCCTAAAATCCCAAATTTCTCCTTAAAATCTCCAAATTTCTCCCTAAAATTCCCAAAAATTCCCATTTTTCCCCCTAAAATCCCAATTTTCTCCCCAAAATCCCCAAAATTTTTTCCCAAAACCACCAAATTTTTCCCAAATTTTTCCCCAAAATTCCCCAAATTCCCGAATTTTTCCCCAAAACTCCCATTTTTTCCCCCAAAATCCCCATTTCTTTCTCCAAAATCCCCAATTTTTTTCCCCAAAATTCCTATTTTTTTTCCCCAAATCCAATTTTTTCCCAAAAATTCCTATTTTTTTCCCCAAAATTCCCCATTTTTTTCCCTAAAATCCCCAATTTTCTCCCTAAAATCCCAAAAAATTCCATTTTTCCCCCAAAATTCCCAATTTTCCCCCAAAAAATCCCCAATTTTTTCCCCAAAATCCCCATTTTTCCCCTGAAATTCCCATTTTTCCCCCAAATTCCATTTTTTTCCCTAAAATCCCCAAATTTTTTCCCAAAATACCCAAAAATCCCAAATTTTCCCCCAAAATCCCCGATTTTCTCCTAAAATCCCCAAATTTTTCCCAAAAATTCCCAAAATTCCCAAATTTCTCCCTAAATCCCAAAAATTCCCATTTTTTCCCTAAAATCCCCAATTTTCTCCCTAAAATCCCCAAATTTTTCCCAAAAATTCCCAAAAATTCTCCCTAAATCCCAAAAATTCCCATTTTTTCCCCAAAATTCTCAATTTTTTTCCCAAAAATCCCATTTTTTCCCCTAAAATCCCCAATTTTCTCCCTAAAATCCCCAAATTTTTTCCCAAAACCACCAAATTTTTCCCAAATTTTTCCCCAAAAAATTCCCCAAATTCCCGAATTTTTCCCAAAAATTCCCAAAACTCCCATTTTTTTCCCCCAAAATCCCCAATTTCTTCTCCAAAATCCCCAATTTTTTCCCCAAAATTCCTATTTTTTTCCCCAAATCCCAATTTTTCCCCAAAATTCCTATTTTTTTCCCCAAATCCCAATTTTTTCCCTAAAATTCCTATTTTCTTCCCCAAAATTCTCAATTTTTTTCCCAAAAATCCCAATTTTTTCCCCAAAAATTCCAATTTTTTCCCCAAATTCCCAAATTTTTCCCAAAAATTCCCAAAATTCCAAATTTCTCCCTAAAATCCTCAAAAACTCCCATTTTTTTCCCCAAAATCCCCAATTTTTTCCCCAAAAATCCCAAATTTTTCCCAAAAATCCCCATTTTTTCCCCAAAAATTCCCAATTTTTTCCCAAAATCCCCATTTTTTCTCCAAAATTCCAATTTTTTCCGTAAAATCCCCAAATTTTTCCCAAAAATTCCCAAAATTCCCAAATTTTTCCCAAAAATCCCCATTTTTTCCCCCAAAATCCCCAATTTTCTCCCTAAAATCCCCAATTTTTCCCCAAAATCCCCAATTTTTTTCCCAAAACCACCAAATTTTTCCCAATTTTTTCCCAAAAAATCCCAAATTTTTCCGAAAATCCCCAAATTTTTCCAAAAATTCCTTTTTTCCCCGAAATTCCTATTTTTTCCCCCAAAATCCCCATTTTTTCCCTAAAATCCCCAATTTTCTCCCTAAAATCCCAAAAATTCCCATTTTTCCCCCAAAATTCCCAATTTTCCCCCAAAAAATCCCCAATTTTTTTTCCCAAAAGTGCCAAATTTTTCCCGAAAATCCCAAATTTTTCCCCAAAATTCCCATTTTTTTCCCTAAAATCCCAAATTTCTCCTTAAAATCTCCAAATTTCTCCCTAAAATTCCAAAAATTCCCATTTTTCCCCCTAAAATCCCCAATTTTCTCCCCAAAATCCCCAAATTTTTTCCCAAAACCACCAAATTTTTCCAAATTTTTCCCCAAAATTCCCAAATTCCCGAATTTTTCCCCAAAACTCCCATTTTTTTCCCCAAAATCCCAATTCTTCTCCAAAATCCCCAATTTTTTTCCCCAAAATTCCTATTTTTTTTCCCCAAATCCCAATTTTTTCCCAAAAATTCCTATTTTTTTCCCCAAAATTCCCATTTTTTTCCCTAAAATCCCAATTTTCTCCCTAAAATCCCAAAAATTCCCATTTTTCCCCCAAAATTCCCAATTTTCCCCCAAAAAAATCCCCAATTTTTTCCCCAAATCCCCATTTTTTCCCCTGAAATTCCCATTTTTCCCAAAATTCCCATTTTTTTCCCTAAAATCCCCAAATTTTTTCCCAAAATACCCAAAAATCCCAAATTTTCCCCCAAAATCCCCGATTTTCTCCCTAAAATCCCAAATTTTCCCAAAAATTCCCAAAATTCCCAAATTTCTCCCTAAAATCCCCAAAAATTCCATTTTTTTCCCTAAAATCCCCAATTTTCTCCCTAAAATCCCCAAATTTTTCCCAAAAATTCCCAAAATTCTCCCTAAAATCCCCAAAAATTCCCATTTTTTCCCCAAAATTCTCAATTTTTTTCCCAAAAATCCCATTTTTTCCCCTAAAATCCCCAATTTTCTCCCTAAAATCCCCTAAATTTTTTCCCAAAACCACCAAATTTTTCCCAAATTTTTCCCCAAAAATTCCCCAAATTCCCGAATTTTTCCCAAAAATTCCCAAAACTCCCATTTTTTTCCCCCAAAATCCCCAATTTCTTCTCCAAATCCCAATTTTTTCCCAAAAATTCCTATTTTTTTCCCCAAATCCCAATTTTTTCCCCCAAAATTCCTATTTTTTTCCCAAATCCCAATTTTTTCCCTAAAATTCCTATTTTCTTCCCCAAAATTCTCAATTTTTTTCCCAAAAATCCCAATTTTTTCCCCAAAAATTCCCAATTTTTTCCCAAATTCCCAAATTTTCCCAAAAATTCCCAAATTCCAAATTTCTCCCTAAAATCCTCAAAAACTCCCATTTTTTTCCCAAAATCCCCAATTTTTTCCCCAAAAATCCCCAAATTTTTCCCAAAAATCCCCATTTTTTCCCCAAAAATTCCCAATTTTTTCCCAAAATCCCCATTTTTTCTCCCAAAATTCCCAATTTTTTCCGTAAAATCCCCAATTTTTCCCAAAAATTCCCAAAATTCCCAAATTTTTCCCAAAAAATCCCCATTTTTTCCCCCAAAATCCCCAATTTTCTCCCTAAAATCCCCAATTTTTCCCCAAAATCCCCAATTTTTTTCCCAAAACCACCAAATTTTTCCCAATTTTTTCCCAAAAATCCCAATTTTTCCCGAAAATCCCCAAATTTTTCCAAAAATTCCTTTTTTCCCCGAAATTCCTATTTTTTCCCCCAAAATCCCCATTTTTTCCCTAAAATCCCCAATTTTCTCCCTAAAATCCCCAAAAATTCCCATTTTTCCCCCCAAAATTCCCAATTTTCCCCCAAAAAAATCCCCAATTTTTTTCCCAAAAGTGCCAAATTTTTCCCGAAAATCCAAATTTTTCCCCAAATTCCCATTTTTTTCCCTAAAATCCCAAATTTCTCCTTAAAATCTCCAAATTTCTCCCTAAAATTCCCAAAAATTCCCATTTTTCCCCCTAAAATCCCCAATTTTCTCCCAAAATCCCCAAATTTTTTCCCAAAACCACCAAATTTTTCCCAAATTTTTCCCCAAAATTCCCAAATTCCCGAATTTTTCCCCAAAACTCCCAT